>VZTB01014368.1:0-34335 GCA_013397245.1 Thryothorus ludovicianus
TTGTCATCTCCTCCTTGTCTTGGACTTTTTTATTTTACTTTTCTGTGTGTTTGTCTTTTTGTATTTGCCATGATCTTTTTGCGTTCCTCTTTGTGTTTGCCTTCGATTTCTCTTTCTCTTTGCATTCACTTAGTGTTTCTCATCATTCTCTTTATATTTTTCCCTCATCTTTTCCTTTTTCTCGACCTCCTTTGCCTCCTTCTTCTCTTTCTCTCTCTCCTTCTTCATTTCCTTCTTTCACCTCCTCCTGAATTGTACTTTTCCCATCATTCTCCTTTTGCTTCTCTTTCAGCCTTGATTCCATTTTCCCCATACACATTACCCTCCTCTCACCCCTTCCCTGTTCTCTTTTAATTTCCCCCATTTTAATGACAAGTGTCTGCTAAGGAAGGCAGGAGCCTCCCTAGGAATGGAGGATGTAATTCCCCTCCATCCAAATTATTATACTTTTGGATATAAGTTGGTTCTCAGGCAAAGATATTGGAATAGAAATAACAGTTCTTTATTAGAAGAACTAAAATAAAGAAAGCGTGTGGTATTACAAAATAACCTCCACTGACAGAGTCAGAATTTACCACCCTGTATGTCAGAGTTTTGGTAGCAGTCTGATTAGATGGTGGCTGCAGTCCTGCTGGAGTGGCAGATGTGGCTCTGTTGAAGCAGTGATCCTGGAGAAAGGTGCAGCTCTCCACTGAAGGTCCAGTGGTGATAGATGGGCCTGGCCTTCCTCTGGGAGTCCAGTGGAAAAGGCTGCCTTGGTGTCCCAAATCTCAGGTTTTTATCCAGGTAGAGAGGCAAAACTCCTCTCTCTGGATGCAGCATTTTCCAGTGGGATGATGGAATTTTATCTGGTGGGCTCATGGTCCATTAGCAGAAGATCTCTCAGTGGAGGGAGGATGGTTAGTGGAAGAGATAAAGGAACTGCTCTTGCTGGTTTCTTATCAGCTGACTTATCAACAGAAGATGACAGCATCCCCTCCACCCCAGTTCTAAGAGATGGTGATCGAATACCTTTTTTTTGTTGCATTTTGCACTGCAACCCATGACACTTTCCATCCAAAACTGCTGAGCAATTTTTGCTTTCTAGTCAAACTCCAGTTCATTCCACTTGCTTCAGTCCTGACTCATGCCTTCCACACTAGTCACGTCACAATCCATATTGATATAAAACATTAATGAACTGCAGCAAGCATGGATTTACTTTTTCATTGAACCTTTCATTTCTCCCTATTACAAACATACTTACCATCTTCACACAACATGTCTATTTTCTTTGCAAAAAACATATATCCAGTAGCTGAAATCTTCCTGTAATTTTCAGGTACCACTAGTAGCTGTTATTTTCACCCAAAAGCAAACCCTGGACGGCAGTTAAGTGACAAAACACATGGCCACACTGACTGACTGCCACATCTGGGACCTGCAGCTTCTAGGGATGTATTTTAAAGCCAGAAATAACTGGTTTTTAGCATTTTCCATCTTTGACAGTGTATTCACAAAGTGCCTGGCTCACCTGATTTGTTGTAGCAGATCACTGATTGTTGACAAGCTTGGCACGTGTATTTGTGTCCCTCAAGGTCCGTATAGGTCCGTGCAAGCTTGAATCTGGCAGTTTTGTTCTGCCCTATGTCTCCTCCACCCTTTCTAGGATATCTCTTCCTCCCCTCCTTGACTTTCATATGTCTCCTTTCTACTCATAATATTCATACAATGAAATCCACTAAGGATATTTGGCTGAATTAAAATTCACTTCTCATTAGTGTGAATAAAGCTTAAATGAATCATTTATCCTGCAGTATTTACTGACTTACAGATAATAATCTTGCATTACAACTAATAGGTAAAGGTCAGCTTGCATGATTCACTGTTAATTTGTTTTCATTTAAACTAATTTACTTAGAATTTGTACAGCATTGGTTCCCTAAGGGAATGCAGCAAAAACTATGACCCGATGACAAGTAGAACCATTAAATTATAACAGAATTATTAACAAAAGAGTCTTTTTATAATTTGTTAAAAATCTTGGGAGATATTAGCAACTTATTTATGTAAGATAAGGAAAGTACATCTGTAATATAATTGCATATAAATTAAAGATTTGCCTAGGGAGACTGTACAGTGGTCATAGTTTTAAAATGATTGGCAGATACATTAACATTGAATGCCCCAGGAGAAAGATAATGAATTCTGGGTTTTTGTTTTTTTTTCTGATTTCCAAGGAGAATGTTAGCGTGTGCATTTGTTTG
Source organism: Thryothorus ludovicianus (assembly GCA_013397245.1). NCBI lineage: Eukaryota > Metazoa > Chordata > Aves > Passeriformes > Certhiidae > Thryothorus > Thryothorus ludovicianus. Next base: position 2,247 of record VZTB01014368.1, read on the forward strand.
TGATGCTTGACATTGTCATAACTAGTTGACTTTAAAAAATGATGTCACTTACAAGGCTGGTCTTGTTAATAGCTAATTGGGTTATTTTGACTTTCATTTAGCTTAGGAGACAGAGCTAGAAAAAAGGAATGGATAATAGTCTCAAGAAACATAACAAAACTTGTTTCAAGTACCTGCAGATAAGATATTTTAAGTGTCATTGAATCTTTTATTAGGATATAGCTTCTTCACTTCTAGAGAGGAAAACTAAATATATTCTTTATTATGTTTTTAAAATTAGATGCCCTAGTTCTTTGATTTATTTATTGAGACATGAGAAGTAATGTATTAATTAAAAAATCTTGCCAGCAGTAGGTCTGACCTAGGTCAGACTGTAACCATAGCTAGACTCTAGATCAGGCTGCAACCACCTGAAGTCTATAACTGATTTATAGACTTTTGCATGACTCTAACATGGGAACTCCAGATGGCTAAATATAGCCAGAAGTGGTAGTTCAAAACACTCTTTTATTTCCCATTGACAACAGACACTGACATGTTTGCACTCTGTTCACTCATCAGAGTACACAGGCATTTTATTCACTCTGTTAAAATATTTTTCTTTGTTAAAAAAAGTAATATTTGGACATATTCTTAGATGTCACATCATATGATACTGACAGCTTATGCTTGTCTCTAGTTAAAAATATAGCTACTGATTAACACTTTTCTTAGCACTACACAACAGGATGCACTGTAGTGGGAAGAGCAGAAAAAGAACATTTAGAAGACCTGACATCTAATTTCTTGGAACTGACACACACTGAATGTGCCCTTAATACCTTTGAAAACATGATATACCTGATATCCTATTTTATCACATTCTTATAGAAACCAGTTTAAATTTTATTTCAAAAGCTCTCCTCCAAATTGTACTGTGAGAAATCAGAAACCTTATTAGTCTCTAAGTGCTTATCTCATCCATTTTGTCTTATAAACCATTAGTGATCGATCCTAAATTTTATTCTAAAATATCATAATACCCAAAGTAATCTACCAACTATTTGAATAATATTGTAAAGTCTAAATAGTAGGAAAATTCCATAAAAGATGGTTTATTTAGTAAACAGATAATGGAACATTAGTGGCCAAGAAACCTGTTTGGATGTGTATCTATTTTTGTTTAATAATAAGAATGGATTTTATGAACATAATTGTACTAAATATTAATAATTTCTTATGGATTTAATTTGTGGAATAAGCTAGAAAAACTTCTTACATGCAGGAGAGTTCTTAGCATATTTCAGGTTTTCTCTCTCCTTTGCAATATATGCCAGGAAGTGTACTGTCTATATTTCTGTCTCTAGAGACATTAATTTTTTTTTTATATTTTTATTTTTTTAAATATTGATAGGAATGTTTCCCCCAGTCCCATTTTCCATACCTGGGAACACCATACCTTGTGGGAACACCTACATACTTTGAGGTCTGGTGGGACTTCACTTTAGGTTACTAGCATAACCTGAGAGCATGTAAAAGAACTCTACCATTTAACTTAATTTGTTAGCTTAAATCACATTCAATAAAGATTTCTGTGCTGCATTATGGTTGTCATTTAACCCCAGTCATCCACTTAGTTGCTCATTCATTCTGTCACCTCCCCTTAGTGGGGAGGAGAATTGGAAATAAAAGGTGAAATCTGTGGCTTGAGAAAACACCAGTTTGATAATTGAAAATTATGATGATAGCATTTCTATTATTAATAATAATTATTATAAATGAAAAGAGAGAGAGGATTAGCACGCAAGAGAAACAAGTGACACCAGACTCTCCCCCAGCAGTGGCCAGCAGCCCCCAGTAAATTGCTTTGTTTTTATGCTGAGCATGACATCCTTGTGGTGTGAAATATCCCTTTGGCCACTTTGGGTCGTCTGTCCTGGCCATGTTCCCTCCTGGCTTCTGATGCACCAATCCTCTGGCAGTACTTGGGAACTGGAAAGGTCTAAGGGTACACACTACTCAGCAACAACTAAAACATCAGTCTGTTATTAACATTATTCTTATATTAAATCCAAATCATAGCACTGTACCTGGTGCTAGGATGAGAAGAACACTACCCCAAAGCCAGGACAATTACCTACTCTCTGTTTAATTCAATATCTCATCTGTTTTGAAAATGCTCAGAGATAAATCCTTACTCATCTGCACCCAAAATCAGTAGGGCACTCTGGCCAAATAAGTCCCCATGAATTTTTGTCTTAATCCAATTTATATTTAATTTGATATCTGAAATAGATATGGCATTAGGTGATATGACTCTGGAAAGTCTCAATATCATTATAAGCTTTTAATATCCTTATAATCTTTTCCATCTCATGTCTCCCAACTTCATTCTAAACAATGAGTTTCAAAGTCTTAATATATTCACTGGAAAAATCTATATCTTAATTTTACGTTGTTAGGCATACAGAAATTTCTACTTTATTATTTTAATGCCCTTAAGGATTGAATTTTCCAGAGAGGGAACATTTTAAAGATGGGAAACAGTAAAACTATACAAATAGGTATTTTAGGAACTACACAAATTTTCTGTCAACTCTGCACGGCTATCTACAACAGACAGTTTTATGTCTGCAGGAAAGACTTGCAACAGATAGTATTTCTGCAATAAATAATTCAGTACTGTAAGTATTGCTTCCTTTGCTATCTTTCAAAAAATTCTTGTTTGATTTTTATCATTTAACTAATATTCATATTTAATCAACGATAAAAATTTTCAATTTCTCTGAAATTGTTTTAGAATTAGAGGTTATATAAGAAAATTCATTTTATATAATGTGTTTAGAAGTCACATGATCTATTTTTATGGTTTTGGGTATAAAACTACAGCAATTTTTATTATTTTGCACTTTTCAAATCCATCAATGAAGAAGAGTAAATCTTGCTGATCAAAGCAAAAGGAGGGATGGGGCAAAAGCTGTTCAACAGAGTAAAACCAGGAGAACTTCTGTCATGATTATGTGGATATTTTTATGAATCTGTTTCTCCATTGAGAAGCTTTTCTTTTCGTTCCTTGGATTTGGATATAGGTCACCAATTTTCATATATAAAACCATATCTTAGTTTAGCTATATAATTCTGAAATAAATGAAGTAAAATGACAACATACTTCTAGTGAAATAACTCTAAAGAAGTCAGACTGGTTCAGTAAATTACATTGCATCCCCAGAGACTCCTGCATCGACCTAAAAAGCAGTACAAGGAGAGAATTAAACACTCAACTGGATAACATTTCCAAATGAAATGCATATTTCAGTCAGTGAAAACTAAAAAGTGTCTATCTATGCAATGCTCTTTCAACAGGTTTCATTGCTAAATTATGGGATTCACAAAAGTATTCTGTAGTCCTGGAGTAGTAACAGGCTTCAATAAAAACATTATGTTCAAAACTTTCTGTGTTGTTTTTAAAGGTAATATAAAAAAAATTTTAGGAGTAAATGTTTAGGAATGTTCTATCCTTACTTGTCATATTTAGGTAAGAGGGTACTAAAAAATGTGTAGCTTATGTGTCAGCCCTGAAAAACTGAGTTGCCTTCCTGAGTGATACTGAGGATGAAACAGTGAAGGTGTCCCATAGTGAAGGGTGAGCAGCAGCTCTGCAGAGCCAGAATAGGTCAACAGACTACAATGCCACTCCTTAGAGGGAGAGCTCTATTAGCAGAATAAAAATGATTGATGGACTTCTTTGCTCAGAATTGTCTTTGCTCAGAAATATCCTCTGGATATTCACTAATGATTATTTTGTCCAATCGCACAGCAACAGCCTAAAGTATATAAAAGATTTTAGATAGCAAATTAATGGATTTTCAAGAATATGATTTTTCTTGCTTTCTGTGACAAGTAGTGGAGTCATCCTGAATTTATTATTTTTAATTAAAAATAAAAAAATCTGTAAGTATAAGCTAAAATAAAACCAAAGTTAAAACTGCACAAAATTGTTCCTGAAAGTTGAGAAATACATTGATACTACTGAATTGTGTTTGAAAGATGACCCAAGAATTAGGAACACATATAAGCACTGAAAAAGTACCGTGGAATAACTGTTTAGAACTTTATTACAGCATTTTTACAAGACTCATAAATGCCTTTCCAAATACCTTACACCATATGTTTGCTTCATATTGCCTATAAAGCTCAAGTAATTTATAAGTCTGCCACTTCTCCGTAAATTGATGTTATGAGTGGCTTAAATTTGTTTGATGCTGTGGGAAAAAGCCATTGAATTTTATGTTCTCTATTTTCTGGATGAGCACATCTGCCAAAATAGGTTGCTCCAATGAGTTAATAGAGCTTAATGCAGTTTATAGGTTGCCATTGAACACTTCTAATTTTGAGATAGGCTTCACCCAAAAATCAAGGCTATTGAAGAGGAAATGGTTTAAGTAATTTGAATGCTCCTGCAACCTTCAACATTCTCTGGTAAGTATTTCTAAGGTAGTCTATTATGGGAGAAAAATGGAATACAGCAAAATATGTACAATAAATACTGGGAAAAATATGTAATTCTTCTGAAATCAGGGGGCTCCTGGGCTGTGAACTACTCACCAATGCCCAATCAACCATACACAAAAAGAGTGCAACACCAGAAGTGTAGCAAAACCAGTTCTGGAGGTAACAGAGACTGAAGAACAAGTATAAAAGTGCAAAACATTACATATAATGATTGTAGATGTGAATTTTGAGGTAGTGTGCACTTGCAGGTCAGTAAGTAAAGCATGACAGTAAATACAATGCAAGGCAGATCCTGGAGGGGTTAGAAAGAAACCGTCAACACAATGTCATCCTCATTCCCAGGTCCATGAAGAACCTGGAAAGACAAAGATTGCCATAGTCCTCCCTCATGATCTGGGAACCTTTGATCTAAACTGCCAGACAGGCAGTGAAGGGTGCCAGTAATAGCAGGATGAATTCTAGAGATTTTGAGTAGGTTTATCAACTTACTTGTATAAAATGTAAGTGCTAATATAGCGATAACTGCTCTAAAAAATCGTTATTTTATTAGATTATTAAGGATTAAACTAAAACTGAATTCCTCCTCTGCATTCACACTCTGCTGCTTTGGACCGTAACAAGATTCTGACTGGTAGGAATTTGAGCAACCCATTCTGTAACTTGGATTCAGCAAATTTGCAATGTATTATTACAACACTTTGAACTAGAGAAAGCTCACAATAATAGTTATTTTGTGTGTGGGCACAAAATAACTGTTATTTTGTATGTCCAGAGAGCCACAGAGCACTGCCTGGAAGCTAGGCAAGATTTAAGACAGGTGCCTTGTATTTCTAATGCACCCTCCACTTGAGGCATGCTACATCACTTGGTCTGGGGAGCAGGACTCAGCCTCTGGATGAGTGTAGGGAGAATGTACACTTGGACATGGTGATGAAACCCCAGGTGCCCGTAATCACATAGTGAGAGAAACTGCCTATTTTTAGACTCAGTTCTTTGTGGATGAATCCACTCTCTCCTTGTCCTGTCTTCTGACTATTCCAATTTTAAGTTAATCTGAGAATAGTGCAATATCCTTGGCACTGAGAGATTCTGATAGGGATTGAAACCTCTGAATGCTATTGACATATAACGAAATAACGACAATGGGAAATGACACTCATTAAATGAAATAAAGCAGGTAACATTGGAAATACCTCAGCCACATAAAAAAATACAGAAATTGTAATTCAAATCTATTTTTCAACACAGTCCTTTTATGAGAAATCATTAAATTTATAAGGAACTGGTATGGCATCTGGAAAAAAAATCCCAACAAACCAACCCAGAAATAAAAATCAGACTTCTGTGTTGTGATTCAGCTTCTCAGCATCCTTTTGGGTTTTGTCATAAGAGTAGAATAGATTCCTTTTTTAAAAAAAATCCCTGACTTCTCAAAGGCTTTAAACAGCAAATTCTATAAAACCTAAGGACTTTGTCCGTGTTAATGGCATATTTTTTTCATATATTTCTATATAATTTTTTGTTTCCCATTTAAGAAGTCTTATAAATCCAAAGCTATTGCTTTCTTCCATGTTTATTCTGTATTTTATGCATTTTGATTTTACCAACTGGTTTGTGCTAGTTCATGTATCTGAATAATTTTCTATACATATAAAGAATACATGGATAATGCAGAGTGACTCACTTTCCATTTAAACGAATTGTCCATTCCTTTGACAAATATGTTATGTTCAATTTATAGATACAAGTGTAAATTTGTGGTAAGCAACATTTTTAGGGAACATTTTTTTAAAATAACTGCTGTCTATTTTGCTATACACTACAGCTAACAATTTTCAGTTTCTTTCAGCTTTCCAAGCTTTTTTGGTTTTGAAAATTGCTTGAAACACAGAGAATTCGATTGCCAGTATAATGCTATTGTTGGTCCAACTCATTCTCTCTTGTGATGAAAACTTGAAAGGAGGCAATCTTACAAATTCTTCTTCTGTTAATACCTCCATAATCATTGTTTCACAGTTAGCTGGATTTTGCACATTCAAGACATACAAGCTGCACACTTTTAAATCTATATAGAGGTCTCCACTATGAACTTACTGGAGGAGCACTGCAAAAACCCCTCTTTAATATAATTTTTATAAGGATCCCAGGGAAAAGAAAAACAAAAAAAAATATACAATTTATAAGTAATAATTGATTAAGTAGTAATCCAAATTTTCCCAAATATCTGGGATATTTGCAAATATCTGCGAAGGAAGAAACCCTTCTTAATTAACTGCTAAGTTAGGAAAATAAGAGATTATCATTAATGAATATGCTTAAGGTAGAAGCCCAAAATGGAAAGACAATAATGGAGGCAGGAAAGACTTTGGGGGAAAAGGGGTAAGGTTGCTAAAGTATACCAAAGATCAACTTATTGTATTGCAGGAATGAAGGGATGAAAAACTTCAGAAGAAGTAAGATGAAATAACCAAGAATATACTAAGTACTCAAAATAATAAAAGCTTTTCAGGAATTCTATAAAAAATATTAAACATATAATTACATTCTAAAGGCAAATAACCATGATACCTTTTGCTGTCAGAAGGCGAAAACTACAAGCATCAGTACAGACAGTACATCTGTGTTTAGTGCTGAGGGCTGCTTCTTTCAGTAGTTTTGGGAAGGGGTTCTCCTCCTTCTTGGCCACTGAAGCCCATCTGGAGGTACTTGGGGTCTCTATGCCAGACTGAACAGCCCTTTTCTGTTTAAAGGTTCAATTGGCTTGCTGAGAGCATTTCTCAAACACACACACACACACAGATGCATAGACACAGAGAAGACAATGCAACACAGCCAGGCACAGAAAGGGTGCTACATTTAACTGCATCCACACACAGTACTGATAAAACATCACTGCAGACAGCAACTCCTCCTCCTTGGCTGGTCTGGACTGAAGGTCACTAGCGAAGGCACCCATGCAATGTTTTCTAGATCCACACAGTCATGCATCCTCATGTTAGGCAGCACAGTCATGGATGCCCCAAGGCTGGCATGGCCCTTCTGCCTGTCCACCTTGCCTGCCCAGATCCTGTGTCCCTTACCGGCCCCATGGGTCCTCTATTCACTTGCCAACAACAATACAGATTTTCATAATCACAGATCTCCCCTAAATACCAGCCTGCCTTGATAGACCCAGGGCATCCTCCCTGTCCCTGGTCCAGCTTGAGGTTTTTGAGTCAACCAAACACACACTCAGACTCACATCAGGTTTGGGGAAAGTACAGAAACTTACATGACCAGCATCTGGCACACGGGCTGAGATGGATGGTCCATCTTCAGCTGCCAGTGCAGAGCCCCTCACCCACCTCACTCTACCCCAGTTATTCCAGCAGATGACTCTGGGAACATATTCCATTCCAAATCCAATGGCTGGGTCAAGACCCCCACCTACTGAAGTCTTTAGCACTGTGACCTTGCTGCCTCCAGCTAATGACACCACAGGCCCAGGGAGCTTATCCTGTGAATATTCTAATTCCTCACCTTCTTGTTTCCCGCTTCTCATTAATTACAAAGTCCTGGTTGATCAACTCCAGATCTGTGCCTGGAGTTTCTTGATGCCTCCTCAACTTGTAACTGGGGATATTTTGTCTTTGGCTTAACCTCTCTTATCCCTCATCTATTAGGCATCTATCTAAAGGTTTTTCTTTCTTTTCACATTTAATATCCTCTTTGCAGTGAAAAGTTCCTTCCTTGTGTAACCTTAATGAGACATCTTACCCTGAACCACACCGCTTCATACCATGAGCTTCATATAATTATTTATAAAATGGGACTGGAAATATATAGTTTATCAAAGTTACATATAAAACATCATGTATAGAGTTTGCTTTTTATGTGATAATGGAAAAAAAGCATATGTAAAGAAGCATGACAACTTTTGTAATAAGTTCTTTCCATGTATTGGAGTATTGCAACCGTCTGAGAAATCCTCAAAAATGGCAGGAAAAGATGCAACTTTCTTATTTTTTAAATGTTACTGACTGTTAAGACCCATCCATTTATCACAAATGATCTTCACAAGAGAAAACACTTCAAAATTTCCTTTTCTTCTGTGCTGTAAAGCATGCAGAAAGAAAGGAGTTAAAATTTCTAATAGCTATGTGCTTAAAAGGTATGTGAGACTCTTTCTTCCACAAATGTCATCTGAAATAGAAAGAAAATGACACACAACTTCAGTAACATGCTAAGGGTGAAATATCTTTTATTAAGCTGTCTACAGAATGAAGCATCAGTGAAATGTTTGACGGGGAAGAATATGTACTAGGCAATGTTGTCTGACTGATTTTTAAGGCAAAATGAAAATCTTTTTCTCCAGAAAAAGCTGATGGGAAAATATTCTCATAAGCAAAGATCAGGTCTTGCCATTTTATTTGTCCTCCTTTTTCACCTCTACTTCTTTCTGTAGAGTACAATTCTCTTTCTACAGAAGAATTTTTGAGATTCAGCTTTTCTCTAATTCAAAAGAAAATTTTGCAAAGTACTATATATTGAAAGGACATCTACGGTAAGAGTAGTACAAAGATAGCTACTTAACAGAAACCAGAACAATGAGATGATAAAATGCAACTAGTATGTGAAGATGTCTAAAATTGTACCTCACATTAAAAAAAAAATCTCATTTTTCTGATGATGCATCTACTTTTAGCCTCTTTTCTAAAAAGCATATTTTTCAATGTTCAGAAGAAGTTGTGATGTTTTAATTAAGTTATAGTCACATTTTAACATTTGTCACAGTGTAAGGACTTCACTATCGCTCTCTTTCAATAATTGTTGCCCCTCGTTCGATTCTATTTTCTATTATTAATAGAAATAGCATTTTCTATTATTAATCTCTTGGGGTTTTTTGATTGAAGCCCTCATGTCAGTTATGAAGTACAGTAGGAGTAGTAAATGTTCTGGAAAATTTTCAAGTGCATCCCAGATTTGATATTTCTTTACATTCCTGAATTGTGATTTTTGGAGATGTGACTTCTGAGTGAACCAGTTTGTGTTAGGATATGCTTGGAGGTTTGCTCCACAATAACATCTGGAGCTGGATGGGCAGTATGAGCAAAGGGACATGAAGAGGTCAGACTACACTAAAGAGCTGAAACAATGCAGTGGATATTGTGCCTTATATAAAACATCATATAGATGCAGCTGCATTGACTCTTGTTTTTCTGCCTCCTGATTATGATGCAGCCATACCCACAACTAATACATGAAGTTTTTCTTTTTTCTACTTCAGTTTCCCACCTTGAAGTTATATCAAACTGTGCTCATTTTCCTTGAAGTTTTTTGAAGGTATGTGTCTCTAAAATCGATATTCAGCCATAGTGAACGATTGCATGAAGGTCAGTAGCTGTGAGCACTAAGCCCTGATACAGTCAAAGCAATTTTAGCAGGATTCCATTTAACAATGAAATCCATTTACTTATTTCAACCTACTGTTATGTAGTCCATAGGCAATTTTATTCATGCGTTCTCACAGGGTTGTTATCACTTCATGGTAATACAAACTATGTGAAAACAAATGCTGATGAAAGTCAAGAGAAAATCAAGAGAAATTACCTATGACCCACTCGTATTTCTGGTTCTTATTAGACATGGCACAGAAAACTCACCAACACTTTAGCTGCAAGAAGGACATTACTCAGGGTTTTTACTATGCCAGAAAGAATCTATTCTCAAGTTGTAAAACCATTGGAAATATATTTAATTTATTTCGTAATTAACACCAGTATGTTTTACTCTTTCATCAATTTTTAAAATGTAGCTATTTGTAATAAATTTATATCTTTAGTATGAAGATCATGTATGTTCTTTACTGTCTAAATCTACTTCCAGTGTCAATAATGTGTTATAGAAATACTGGTAAAGAGATGGAGATAATTGGGTGGCAGCTAGGAGAAATAAGTACAAGTCATTAATGCTTTTGAGATTCCTCAAAAGTCCGTGAGCCTCACACATTTCTCCATCCTCATCAGAACACCAAAATGGTTCAGATACTAATAGGAGCCATGGGCAGTTATGTACCAAACAAATTGTGAATAATGCAAGCAGATGTTGTCACTCTCAAGCTTTCACTGTTCATTTTTTTCCTTCACCTGTTTGTTTTCTCACATAGTGAAGTTCTTAGATGAGTGTAATTAAATATAAAAGTATAAGATGTGTTAAATGTGTTAAATGAGGTGGCTAATATTTTTTTTACCTAATCTATTCTTCTGGAAAGCAAGAAGCAAAAATATCTAATCTAAACTATACATTCTGAAGTTACTGGAATGACAACAGAAGAAATTTTCATTAGCTAATATAAATTATACTGTCCAGTTTAATTGGGAAGAGTAGTACACAATTTGTGATTTTTCTTTGTGTTAATGAGATCAACACTACTCAAGTAGTGTCTGGGCATGTATTTTCTTCACAGTGAAACCCACAAAAAGTACAAAACCAAGCACAGCAAAATCATACACAATAGCTTTATTGATTGCCTTGTTTTGTCTAGACTTTTAATGGGAATGACAGTCAGACATGTACAATAATAGCAATCAAAATATTTGTTATGTCATATACAAAAAATCAGAGCAATTCAATTGGAAATTTTGTATTTTTGTTGGAGTTTTCTTCTTTTGTTTTCTTTTCATTTTTACCAGTTATCTACTTTTCAATATCCACTGGTAGTTTACGTGTTTATGTGTTATGTGTTTATTGTTGTCAATTTAACATGCACAAAGATACAAAAAATACAAAAGAATACTTTAAAGCATAAACTATATTGCATTTTTTTAAGAAAGGGCACAGAATCCAAACAGTTTTTTGAGTGTTTCTGTATTTTGATTAAGTGCAGGTATAGTTATGACCTTTAAAGTTCTGTTCCATCTTCAAACACATAATACCTTGCTATCATACATTAAAGAAAAATAGAGAAAAACAGTAATAGTAAGAGTCATGTTTTTTATACGTGTCACTGATCAATACAATATTGATGTTCAAGGTGTCTTTTGTTCAAATTTTCTCTGAGCTTGTTCTACCAATACTTTCTCTTATTAAAATTAAATACAAGGAAGCCTAATTTGAATCTTTCCTGTTTTCTAGCATTTATCAAGTTAGAAGATGTAATGACAAGTGAGAAGTTCATAACAGACTGCAATATTACTACAATATTATTAGAAATTAAATAGTCTGTCATTATTGTAGCATGAAACATTCATGCATAGTATCTGGGATTTTTTTCTGAAACCCTATGTCTACCAGTCTCCCTACCCCATATTTTGTAGTAGTTTATTCAACAAGATATTTTAATTTTTTCTAACAGTTTTTACAAACTTCAAGCATATTTTCACAATTAGTGTGCCTATTTGTCTGTTATCTCAAATTACTTAGTTACTTATTCACAAGGACAGACAGGAAAGGAGACAAAATATTTTTAAAAATCTGGAAAAGTACCTGAGAAGGAAAGACTTGTAACCAAATATATATGAAATTCTACACTTCATGTTTACATCTATTCTCTGATACTAAATTAATGAAGTTCAAGGTGAACAGTGCCTTTCAGTCTTATGTGTAATACTGAGAAGTAGAATTCTAAGTAGAATTTTATTGAGCTGGAAAATAAATATTGGACCTGCAGATTACTCAAACTTGTATTGGAAAGATCCCTTTCGTGTTGTCTGTCCATCTTATTTACAAGTTATGCAGTTTCCATTCATGTTCTATGAGCCTTAGTGCAGCAATGCTGTGACTGCAGAAAATTTGTGGTTTTAGATTGTGTCAGGTCAGGACAGCCCACTGCTCATTCACGAGAGTGGAACCATCCTTCCCACTCTGATTGTCATCTTTCCCCACTTGTCATCTCTGCTTCTTGTATTCCAAGAAATTCCAATGATATTCTTTCAAAATAGAATGACTAATAGAACATTAGTTCACACAATAAGAAATAGGGTTTGATTTACAGGTTTGTTTGCCTCTTTCAGTTCATTTTTGGAGACAGAAAGGGGCATGTTTTTGCCTGTAATATATCTATATTCAACATCAGTCTTTCATCTTTATTCTTTTAGCCCTCCTTTTGAAGTCAGTCTGTTGGGGATTTTTTAGTTAGGTGGTTTATTTCAATATTAGCATCCTGAAAATGGCATGAAGACCAAAATGAAGGCAGTATTTCTCTGAGAGCAAGTAAACAGGATCAAATCTACTCTATCCGCATTCACAATAAAGAAGAAAACCAGTATTTTTACCAGGACAATATAGAAAAAGGGAAAGGTGACTTCTTTGAAACAGCTCCAATAGCAGAGTGAAAGTAGGTCAGAAGAGGACAGAAATAGAGGTTGTTTGATTAAAAATAAAATTTAGGGAAACCTAGCTAATATGTCAATGTACTTGGACTATATATGGGCATTTAGCCAAGGACTTGATTAAAGGATATTATCAAAGGAGAAAAATATAACTCCAAATCACAATTCATTTTTGTTCCCAAATTATGTGGGCAGAAAAATACCAATCAAGTCAAAAAACAAGAAGCAATTTTCTCATGGCACTCTACATTCAGTGCAATATGTTTCCACCTGAGGCCAAAAAAGAAACACCAGTGTCCAATATGAGGAAGACAGAAAGAGAAAACTTTGTCTCTGATCTGTTCATCTTGCTGACAGCTTGAAAAGTAATTACATTAACACTGGGTAACCAGTGCAAAGGGCTTTGTGGAAACATTCCAAACGAGTTTAAAAAAGAGGGTGCAGAAATTGAATTCACATAACATATACATTGTTACATAATGTAACATCATTCCATCAGGGATTATAACTAAGAAACTTTAGGAAGATGGCACTGTAAATATATTTACACATACAGTAGTAGACATCCTCTCCCCAGGCTTAAATAACACTGCTACCTCATCCTCTGGTTATGGAAAAGAACATCACCGAAAGCAAATCAGCTTTTATTAAAAGACTTTATTACCAATTCACTGCAGTGCCACCATTTAGAAAAATCACAGCAGTCTAACATTTCTAAGAACTAACTTTCCTAATGGTAAATGTGATCTGAGGCTTGAGGATATGTATTTTAATTTCCCTCATGTTACATTGCTTGATTCATTCACAAATAACTGTCACGGGCAGGTGCATTTGCAAGCCTTTGGGGGCTGATATCATGCAAGACTACACCACTGGACTCAAAGTAGCTTTGAACACACTTGCTCTAAAATGGAAGTGCCATATCACTTACTGAATTCATAAACAAATAGGATGAATAAGCAAAGGCAAAACATTACCAAAACTGTTTTTTCTATTTTATTCAATTAGCACTTTTACTTTATCCAGAGCTCTCCATAACTTCATATTTTGCTTTTTGGAAATATGTTGCTTCCTCTCACATTGTTGAAAAACCTTTTCCTTTTCTTTTCCCCTCCTGTGTTGGGTAAGGTTCTGGACTTCTGCCTGGGCTATATAAACAAAACATTAGCGACACACTCAACATAACATTTACATTGTCACTGTTTAACCCCAGCTGCTTCTGCCTGGGCTATATAAACAAAACATTAGCGACACACTCAACATAACATTTACATTGTCACTGTTTAACCCCAGCTGGCAGCTTAGCACACAGTTGCTTGCTCACTTCCTCCTTGTTGGATGTGAGAGAGAATCAGAAGGATAAAAAGGAAAGGACCCATGGCTCGAGATAAAGATAGTTTAACAGGTAAAGCAGAAGCTGTGCACGCATGCAAAGCAACATTAGGGATTAATTCACCATTTCCCATGGTCAGGAAGGTGTTCAGCCATCCCCAGGAAAGCAGAGCTCCATCACAGGGAATGGTGTGACTGGAGCAGACAAACACCATCCCTCCAAACATCCCCCTCTTCCTTCTCCTTCCCCCAGCTGTATATGCTGAGCACAACCCCACACGGTCTGGGGTGTCCCTGTGGTCAGTTGGGTCAGGTGTCCTGGCTCTGTCCCCTCCATGTGTACCCCCAGCCTCCTCACTGGCAGGGTGAGGTAAGAAGCAGAAAAGGCCTTGGCTATGGGTAAGCTCTGCTCAGCAACAGCTGAAACATCCCTGTGTTAACACTGTTGTCACAAGTCCAAAACACAGCTCCATACCAGCTACTGTGAATAAATTAACTCATGTAAGTGATTTTATATGACTGCATGGAGATTGACATATTTCTGGAATTACTGTTCAGAGGCTTTCTTAATTTTGATAGGATCAGTATTTTGTTTCAAATCTTAAGTACCATCAGCAAGAATGTAATAAAAAAGGGGCTAGATCCTCAGCCTGTGTAAATTGGCATAGCACCATAGAAATCCATTACAAGTATACTGGCTTTGGTAAGTAGATTGTGCAAACACTAACTAACATACTTTATTCTAGACAAACAACAAAATGAATTTTGGATCATGATAATATTCTAGAAAATAAAAGAAATAAAATCAGATTAAATTAAGTAATGCAAACTATTCTATTCCATGTAAGAGATTTTTTTTAATGAAAGCCAAGTATAATAATCAGAAACAATACAAAAGAAACAAACACAATATCACCTTAATACAAGAAAATACATGTCAAAAATCCTTATACGCAGTTTGTACACTCTCTTCGTGAAGCAAGGTCCAAGTTAATAAAAAGAATATCACAGTTCTGAGGAAACCCTTTAGTCCTTACACTTCCTCATTGGATCTGAATAAAATAGCTATCTACTACTGGGACAATTCTCTTTCTAGCAGTGTTACTTGCCCCAGAAGGATCTCTGCAGCTTCCAGGACTGATGTCCCCACTGAAGACTCCCTATTTCTGTTGTTAAATTCTAAGAGAAACTTAATTCTTTAAGGAATTCATCATTGCCTCAGGGATTGTATCCCTAAAGAAATGCTGACAATTTGAAATAATTTTTTGTTCCTAGAAAATCTCCACCATAAAAGCAAAATACTCTTTTTATTTTCAAACTACAAGTTAAGGAAACAGAAAAAGATGTAAAATACATTTATAAATTTACACCTAATCTCACTTGATTTAAGGGTGAGCAGTTTAATTCTGGAAGCAAAATCAGCTAATTCCCAGGAGGATTGATATAACCCATAGTCTCAATTACAGGCCTTCAGAGCAAAGCCACTCTTTAACTGTTTCTCCATAAACAGTTTTATTACTTACCTGCCTTTCTCTCAATTTCTGCCATGGAGAAATAAAAAAACAAAAAAAATACCCCCTTAGCAGCTTTCTGCTACTTTCTAACTTGAGAAATGATTCTGTACATTCAAGTCAAAATAGACAGCTTCTTTTGGCACAGCCCCAGCTGCTGTGTGGACTCAACTAGAAGCAACATCTACTTGGATACAGGAAATCACTCACTGGATAGGATTGAAACAGACTCAGTATTTGACTGGAATGGTAAATAAATCATTTACCTACAGTGAGCAAAGTCCTCTTTTCTTACTAGGAAGAGCGTATCTGTTTTCTGGAGTGACTGAAGCGATATTTTTTACACTGAAATTCCTAGCATATGCGATCACAAAACTGTATTTATCTTCATACAAAGCTAACACCAATGAAAATAGGATAGAACTACCCTTCAGTAGAAACTACGTGTTACAACAGTTTAGAGTAAGAGTTGTTCCAAGTTGATGCATGGATAGCTGCTTCCATAGTTTCATGTATAGCATCTAAATTTTTCAGTATGTTTAGTGCCTTCATCCTTGCTGTTTTGAATTCCAAGGCATGCTGCCTTCAGATGTCACTAAGAAAGGGAAGAGGGGAAAAAAAAAGAAATGAACAAATAAACAAACAAAACCCCTACAAAAACAAGCAAACAAGGATATTGAGATAGCTGGAAGAGGAAGAGTCGAGGGTTTGGGAGCCTACTGTTCCTGACTACATTACATGGGTATTAATGTAAGTGGCATAAATGAGCTCTTGACCAGAACCTACCTCCTGGGCCAGGTCTACAAACAACAAGTTATCATGCAAAAGGTGGTTACCACCCTTCACTGAGAGTTAATTACCACCCTCATCCATGAGAGTTAATTTATCAAAGTGAGAGAATAAACTGTAGGTCGCGAAACAGCTTCACACAGCTTTTAGTTAAGAAGGGAAATACTATATGGATAAGAAAGGCAAGATTTCAGACAGTCCCATTTGTGAGTTTGGCTCAGATATCCTCCTGCCTCTCTACTCCTAAAACATGGACATGATCTCCTTCATCACTGTATAGAGAACTCTCTTAAAGAAAATGAGTACCTCTATTCAGAGGGTTAAATGTTTCTTTTTTTGCTATTTTTGGATAATTGTCTTATAAGACAGATGTCAGATTAATCTGAAATAACCCTGGGGTAAATGGACATTGCATGTTATTCCTATGCCACTTTGACTATGTGGTGAAGCCTTCTTTAAGTGTGAAACTTGCATCCACTTCACTGTACCATAGCCCCATAAAATATTTTCTGGAGGAGAACCCCAGCTGGTCTCACTGAGTTCCCAAAGAGACATCATCCCCTGCAATGAAACAATTACATAACCAAGACAGCTGTTTACCATTCAGTTTAAAAACATGAATAAACAGCCTTCAGTCCCACCCTCATGTTGCCCAAAATGTGTTTTGCAACGCTTGCAATTAAACTGTCTCCATTGTACCTTTTAGAGTAGGAAAATATCATAGAAATGGCACATCATGTCACAATATCATTATACTTAAAAGCTGCAAGGAAAGGACAGTCTTGTTCTAACAGAGAGACAGCAACAGTAATTATCAAGTCAAGTCTTTTATTAGCTATCCAGGGCTTCTTCACTGTAATTATTGTATCTCTTCTTTTTTGAAGACCACTATAATGCAGCCCTCTGGCAGTCAGCTCATTAAACTTGTAGCTATTATTTCTCAGAATAAAAAGTGTTACGCTGCACTAATTTTGTTATTTATACAAAAGAAAATTACATATATGACAATGTAGAACAGGGAATAGAAGTTAAGGATTCCCGAGTCCCTCACTTCTTATTCCAAATGCAATACTTTCCAAAATGCATTGTGTTTTTCCCTAGCAGCGTTTAGGAGCTGTGCTATGCTTTTTGTCACAGATCTGCATATATGTGCATTGTTCTCCAAACAGCACAAACCAAACCAAACCAACAAAATCCCAAGGCAAAAAAAAAAAAAAAATCAGCAAAATACAAACAAAAGAAAAAATCCCTGAACTTAAAATTAAAAAAGGACGATTGCTCTTCTATAGATTTGTATGTTCTATGTGAGTCCAACACAGCAAGGCAGTGAATTTTCAGGAATTCACAGCATGTCATGAAAAAGAGCTGAGTCTCTAATAACTTTTAAAGATCTTTATCTGCTATGCAAGAAGCAGTCTGAAAGTCAGCTAGACTGCAAGTGGAGTCTAGCTCTCTGAAATAAGGATCCTGATGGGCAGATTATTTCTGAATTAGTTTCACAAGTGAAATTTGTCTGCAAACTATACTATATTGCTTGCCTCCCCTTCTCATCCTCCAGAAGAAGGAAATCTTGACAGAAACAACAAGAAAGTAAGTGAGATTTCTAAGACTAATCCCACTCCTGCCTACTTGATAAATTTCTACGGGGAAGAGTTATCACAAGTGCTGATCTATCTTCTCTCAGGCCTGAAACTTGTAAAACTTTTGACCAATGTCACTTAAAGACTTTTTATGACAGCTTTTGCTGTCATTGAGATAATTCCCACTACCTAAAATTAGGAGTGCCATGAGCAATATGTGACATCCTTTAAGCTTTTTACAGACTCCAGAAAGAAAGCAATACATGACACTGCTCTGATCCCAGCCCCAGAAGGGCTATTGTTGGTACACAATGAAAAATACTTTTATCCTTTATTTTACCCAGTGTATCACTAGTTTCATTCACATCTTAATGAATCAGTCCATATAAAATGTAAGAATGCAAGGATGAATGTTAAAGAATATTATTAGGACACCTTGGGGAGATGAAGTGTCCCAAAAAATAACCCTTATGAGTCTGTTTGTTGAGAGGCAGAGAGCAAAGGATAAGGAGTGATCCTATTGTGTGAATTTCTTGTATTCAGAGTCACAAATGTATAATGCCAGATTCTGGTTTTAATTAAATTAATAGTAAATCTTAATCACTAAATAGGGAATTGGGAAGAAAGTTTTTCCATCCACAGAAAAACCATGCTTGCCATAGAATAATAATCATATTAATGTGAGTTCATCCAAATTTGAATAGATATTGCATCTCAAAGAATTGAGGGAATTTTTATTGCTAGCAGAGCACATAGACATTTCAGAAGCAAGATTGATAGTGCAGTGAATATGATCATCAAAAAACAATGACAACTTTTCTACGTGAATCATTTTTAGAACTACAAAGCTAAACCTGCAAAAAATACTATGTGTGTTGATGGTATTTTGATTTTTTTCTGCATATTAAGGGTGCCATACAATCAATTTCTTCAATGTTTAAGATGAAAACTACTTTTCACATTTCTCACAAAAACTCATGCAAATTTCACAGCTCATCCTAGAATGTTAATCAATAGATACTCTAAATATTCAAATTTATTATTTACAGAATACAGAAATAAAACATATTGTCTCATTTCCTGCATGTTGGAAACCTCAGGTAGAAAATGAATGTTGAGAAAGTGTTGGGTTTCCCCTTTTTCCCATTCTTGCATAAAAGCAGTGCTTTTAGCTTCACAAAACCTTTGGGATTTGGTTATAGCAGGAAAACCACATACCTCCTTTGTTGTTTTAATATGTACTAACTTCAATAGAAAATGAATAATATGTATTCATATGAAAAAACACACAAGAAAATAATCTATGCAAAATGTTATATTTATGTACATCTGAATCTGTATGAAAACAGAATATGAGGGAAATTAGCAAAGTTTTAAGGATGTGTGGTCCATCAAAGATCAACATTTACTGGGTGAAATAAATTCAAGCTGGGCACTGAGGAAAAGGGCTTCTAAATAAGGACAATGCAATTCTTTGTGATTGCACAAAAGCCCTGTTCTGAAGGAAATGAGTATTTTTTTCTTGAATTTAAAAATTCACTAAGTGTTTTAATACACCATATAATTATTTCAAGTAATTTGGATCTAGCACTAAGATTTTTACATTTCCATTATAAACACCTATTTTTTGTGTCCTTCATTCTCTTAAGGAAATTATTGCATTCATTATGGTTTAAAACACGTTAAAACCTTAGCATGATTTCAAACTTACCTTTAGTCCAATAACAATTTTACAATAATTTCTGTAATTTCTAACCTTAAAAACACCTAAGAGTTAAAATTTTGCTTTCATCTCATTTATATAGTAGAGCTTGTATTAAATGCGTGAATGGTCCACAATGAAATTAACATTACTCCTAGATATTAAATGTCTTGGTGAAGAAAAGCTGAAAAGGTGAGAAGTGCTTTCATGTGGGATCCGTTCTGGCAGTGGGCAGGACTGCACACACAGCACTGGGATTTGTATGACAGCCTTGCCTTTCAGTCGTGTTTCAAGGCTTAGAAAGACCCTTATTAAGTGATTAAACCAAGCCTATGGATGTCTTAATATTATTCATATAATAGATGAAAATATTCTGTAGCCTGCATTAATGCAGAAGAGAAAAAGGAAGGAGAAGCAAGGAGGTCCCGTTAGAGAAATGACACAGAGCTGTGAAACATGCACAGAACAAGGAAGGGAGATAGGCTGATCAAGTTTACATTCAAATTCTAAGAGCTATTGCACAAACAATGCATAGCTCCCCCACTGTGCTCCAAAATCTCAGTCCAGTGTCACTTTCTTCTGATAGAATGGAAATGGAATTTTGAAGCCTGCTTGACAGCAAAAGTATTTCTATTTTCTAACAATGTTTTTCTTTGACCCTTTCTTATATAAGTTCAATTTTAGAAGATTTTTCATCTTTGGTGTACTTTTAAAACTTTCTGTTCCTTCTTTTAAAATGTCTCATTATGAAAGTTTATGATTTTCAGAATACTTTTAGTCTTCTATGTATGTTTGAGTGTTAATATTGAGATCTCAGTGGGAAAGATGGACACTGTTAGCACCTCTTGCCCTGGCTCTAGTTTCCCTTACCACTTTCAAGATTATAAAACTCAGAAAAATGTGTTCCTAATACAACATCTCATGGTTTTCCTATCTGCCCAACATCAAGTCAAATCCTGTTACTCAAAAATCAACCTGTCTGGAACTTCTTAACCATTAGAGGTTCATTCAGTGGGCTGCTCATGGAGATGCTTTTTATGATGGTCCTGGGATCTCAGCCTGTGTATGGAGAATACAGAACTCAAACAACATTCAGGAATGTGTTCCCAAATGTTTCAGTACACAAGGAATTAAATAATGCATTTATTTGTGTAAATAGCTTTATACTCATATAATACACACATCAAAATTAAAAGCAAGAAAAACTAGAATTGTGGATTATTGTGGTTTTCTGTATTAGCAGCTTGGGCAACATGAGAAACTAAGCATATTGGTGGTTTCAATTTTAGTGATGTGTTCACAGTTAAAGAAAATGTCTGGTCAATATCTGAAGATAAATATCAAAACACACCAAGAAGAAAAGTAATCTTACTGAAAGCTCTGTGCTGGACCTGAATAACCTTTTGTTCCGGTTCTGTTTCTGATATTGATAACTCTTTATGTATAAAGTCTGAGTATATATTTTTTGATGACTTAAAAACAACAACAAAAAAATCGAAGACGATACAATTTTTCTAGAGAAACCATGTGTGTGTATATCACAGATAAGAAAGAAGCATGCAAACAATTGTGTGTATGTCAGGTTTTTAACTTTTACCTTCGCTAAAATATTATCTATGTTTAAATATCTTGATTTTTTTAAAGTCATTTTGCCCTTTGCCACTCCTTTTTCACTACAGATTTGTTATAATTATTTTCATAGTTAACATTATTTTTCATGTTTTCCCTATTATTTATTAATAATTTTGTCTTCTCATCAATTAAAAAAAGAAAGCTAAGTCATGAGTCTGGATTTTAGGGCACCATATTTCATACTAATAAATGGCTAATTTCAGCTGCCAAGCAACTTTTCAGGAGCATTATAACAGGGAAGAAATTAAAGAAATTACTCTGACATAAAAATCAGTCACAGTAGTTCAAGTAATGTTCAAGTAATGGTAAAATGCATTTGGCAGAGGATTTAAGGATTAAAGATAAGAGCTGCATCTACACAAAACATTCAAGAAGGTCTACAGCTCAACTGGCCATCTTACTAAGCTGTGGATTAAGTATTTGACCCCAAAACCATCGAGAGCTTAGCCTGAACCAATGACTATTCCTCCAAAGACTAGCTTCTTCTGGGGAGTAAGGGAATTTTATAGCATAAATCTCTACAAGACAATGCCAGTTGGCTTCAGGATAAAAAAAGGAACCTAGCACTACTTAGTTTACTGGCATAAAAGAAATCACAGGGTTACAATGTCTTCGGACATCATTTGCTTCTCTTCTGGTGCCACGAACTTTCCCTACACTTGGGAGGAGAAAGTTGATTGATTGAAAAATAATCAAATGTATCTGAAACCTCTGTACATAGATGAAAAACACCTACTGCTTCCTGTCTATCTCTTGCTGATGTAATCCTCTTTATGCTTATTTATCCAAAATAATCTCTTATCACTTCTTCATAATCTGCTAATTTAACTTTCTTATCTATTTTCCTATTTCTTTTTCCTTTTTCTTTAATTAATTTCTCAGTATATTTTATAATTTTATCAGATATATAATTTTATTGGTTTATATAAAAACATTTAAAAGACAGGCTAACATATTGGAAAATTGAAATTCTCACAATGCAAAATCCACAGTATGTTTTACACACCTGGCATTCCTTACACGTTTTAGGAAGTTTTAAGGGCTGAAATGTCAATTGATTTTTGTTCACAAAGTTCTCAAGAATATTTTCCATTCTTTACATATACACACTTTTCTTACTTTTAGAAGGAAAAGTACCCTGCTTCATCACGTACCCATAATTCAGAATTCCTGTCATGATATCACTAATAGTTTTATAATACTGGAATTTCAATTAGAATATGCAGAACTTACGTTAATTCCAATAGTTCATTTCCTATATGAAGCAATCTATGGGGTTTTGAGTAAAAAATTTAGATATGCCAATTGGATTTATCTAGTTCAAGAAATAATTGAAGATTCAGAACAGAATGGCTTTAAGTACTAGAATTTACACTTTGATATTTAATACACAGAAAAGAGAATTACAGATTTGCCAAGGAAAGCAATTAACATACTGCTGAAAATCTTTGAAGTAATATTTTAGAATATATATAACTACGAATACTTTCTGTGACTTTTCCCCCCCACATTTTAGTCATTTTGAGCATTTTGATTTTACGAAGTCTGGGGCCTAGAATACAGATCCAAATTTCTTTCCCAGACACAGTGATTTTTTTTTCTTTATCTTCAGCACAGATAATACTAATTTACATGAAACTAAGAAGATAAGTTAGACTTTTTCTTGTAACTTCACAGTTTCCTTAATTTATTTCGGTATTTGGGGGTTAACCTATTTCTTCCACCAAGATGAAACTTTTTCTCCCATATTCCTAAGAGCTAAGGCAGTAAATATGCTATCTTACCACCTTCTCACCTTGTCACTGGCTACTCCAGCTCTAGGCACAGTGTAGACACTCAATTCTAATCACCTGCTTGCACAGTTTCCTGCTCCCCATACTTCTGCCACTGAAGAAGAAGCAGCAGGATGTGACATCTATGGCAGCTATTGCTATTCTGAGCCATTAATGCTATAACCATTATTCCTTTAGATTTCCTCCTTGACTTATTTAGAAAAGGATCTGTCTGAAAACTTTCTCTTTTGTTTTTAATTACTCTTTCCATATCTTGCTAATCTGCCTACATATGGACTTCTTTTGCACATATCAGACAGTATTACTACAGAGCTTAGTGATTTTACAGAAGCACAACTTTGCACACTTTAATGGATTTCATCCACTACAATAAAACTTATATGACCTTGTTTTTACTCAAATATATGTATTTGGTGGGATGTTTCAAATCTGCTAAAATTCATAGATGGCAGTGAATTTTACAAAACTGCTGCTTGAGCAGAGCATCCTGTTTACAAGTTATAGAAAAGATCATGAAGAGAATTGTAGACAATAGGATTTAGGACAGGAAACTGGAAGAGACTGACTAGAAGAAGGAGAAAGTAAAAACGAAGTAACAGAGCATGAACAAAATTTGGCAGAAAAAAATCAATGCTGTAAATATTTTAACTTCAGATTTATGTTTGAATACAAACTTGTGGTATCCCTTTTAAGGTGTTGAATAATATTAATTATTGTTCTCCTGTTTTATTTGTATCACTAATTTTGGTAAGAAGTTATTTGACAAAAAGTTTCAGCATTGAGTCTCTGACCTTAGAGTCATAAATCAGCTCTTAATAGTCACAGCATTCAGTCTATTTACAGTAAATCTATAGTAAGAATTTAGCCTTTTTCCTGAAACATATAAAAGTTTAATAAATCTTGTTTTTTGTTTTGGGTCCTTTTTTCAATATACAATATAATAGGCAAAGATCAGGCTGTACCAGACTATTGGGAGCCTTGTAGAAGACCTTGTATTCAAGGAATAAGGGAATTTAAATAGACCAGGTATAATCTATTAGATTGTGTACATCGAGCTCGAAAATCCCCTGTGACTTATATAACCTGCAACGATTGTATCTTTGGAAAGGCAAACTGTATGCTGATGAGGGGGGTGGGATGTAGTGATTCTGGCAGTTTGACAACTGCACATTTCACTGTGTTGTGCTGTGTCCAGTCTAGCCCCCAGGCTGCCTTACACCGCACAAATCCTTGGCTGCAGGACAAGGTCAGGAAGTTCACTGGAAGAGGAGCCCAAAATCACCACCCACTTGGAAGCTGTGTGCATTCATGCTGCCTCTGTGGCCTTGTCTATGTGACATTGCAACAAGAAGTTCTTATATATATTTTTGTTGTTGCTTTTTGACAGTAGAAATTATTGATAAACTTGTTTTACTGTAAGAAAATCATGTAATAGATCAAAGAACCAGAAAGGAGGAACTTTCCACCCCAGGCAGGTCTTCCCATGGGAACCTCTGTCTAGGTCCTATCTGACAATGCAGGAAAGCAGGGTTCCTCTCATCTGAAAGGATGTAGAATTTACTTATTATCTGTCTTACTCTTTGTTCTACCTTTTCATGACAACCATTTAATTAGTCCACTTGTTGAGTTTTTCTTATTCAGGCCCAGAAAGAAGTCTGTACCTCCCATTCTTGTTCAAAACAACCTCCAAAAAAAATTAAATCAGTTGTGAGTATGTTTGACCTACAGGAAGTGATCTAAACACAATATTGTATAAATGCTACTATTACTATAACAAGGAAAGAGACAAATAAAGTATTAATCAATTTCTTGGAATGTTTTGTTGTTTGTTTGTTTTTTTTCAATTTTTACTCAGCTACGCCTATACTAAAATATGTCTGTGAAATTTTCCCATTCAAATATTTTCATCCTGTGAGTTTTCCCTCACCTGCACCGACTGTTCTAGTACTTCTAAAATAATTTTTACATATATTTTATGTCTTAATTTTGCAGTAATTAATAAAAATATATGTATTAAACAAAGTAATAGCTCATTAAAACAGAGCAGTACACTTCAGGTAGAAATTGAAGTGACACATGGTGAAAAAGGGAATACAATACTAAACAAAAATGTTTTTTATGAACTGGCAAAAAAATTGTGAAAAAGCAGCTTCCTCTTCAAAATCATGAAAAATATCCCCTAATTCCTTTATGCAATTACACTGCAGAAACTGTAATAGTAAAACAGTTACACGACAAGATCAATTAGCTCTAAGAGTCATGGGAAACTGGTCTGCATCTTGAAGAAGGGCTGTTTTGTCTCAAAAGTACTAAACATTTTCTCAGTTTGACAGTCAGCCAAGCTGGAGATAATTTACCTCTGTAGGAGTCAAATATATGAAGACTCACAGTTTGGAAGCTCTGTCTGCAGTGAGATAAATTACTAAAATTCAAAAAAAACCTTCAAGTCCTGATAATTAGATAAGAACTCAGCTGGCAAGGTTCAAGCCTGAGCACTTCAGTAGTGGAAATAAACTGGGATAGTGATAGTCTTTCCAATGACACAGAATATCAGATAAGAAAATGGAGATACAGTAAAACCTGACGTTATGCTCCCTTAAAGATATTTGTGACATTACTGGATATTTGTCTAGAAGAAAGCTCTGGATGTAACAACAGTATCTATTTACCAAAATAACATATATATAAAAAAAGCTGTCCCATCATATACCTATTAATACATGGAACAGATCACAGTAAAAGTATGTTGTCAGTTTTTTTCCTGTGAAATACTGACAGACTTGGCTATAGTGTTTCCAGAATGAAAAAAATCGTTCAGATCCACATGGTTGCATTAGTAAGGCTTAGACCTGGAACTCAGTTCTTCCTGACCTTCAGTGTATCTCATTTACCACAGTATTTACTGCATGATATAGAAATATGTGAGTCCTTGAATAAATGGGAGACAAAGGAGCCCCTGTGGGCATTTCAGAGTTCTGAAATTATGGCAGTGTGGAATGAATTGTTTTACTTGTCAAGGCTCACCTTTGTGTTATTGAACCTTCTAACTTGTTACCAAGCTTTAAATAACTAAGAAATACAGCGTGTCAATGTATCAATCCAATAAAATAATTTTTCTGTGTTATTTTATTCAAACATACTCAGGGCTTTTAAAGCAAGAATTCTCTTTATGCAATGGGCAGAGACAGAAAAACAAGTTTGCACTGTGTAAAACATTATGCATTTATTGACAAAATTTTATCACTACAGGCTCAATATTGTACCTGTCAGAAGCACTCACAGTAAAGAACAGAACTGGTTACAGGCAAGAAGTTAGTAAGTACTCTCTTTGCTGTGTCTCAAGACAAACATTCTATCATTGTAAAATTCAATTTTTGGATCACCACACTTTGTCAATAAATTGCAGGTCTTGAGTGTAGCTATAAAATCTCTAAATAGACGAAGGAGATGTTGTTCCAAATGAAGCGTATGTAAGCACACAGTTGAACTCGCCTGAGGAAAGAGTTCTCGAATATTACCCTAGTCTTAATTTTCATAAGTTCAAAATCATGTATATGCTGTTGGCTTTTCACGACTTCACAAAATGATGCCATTAATACCAGTCTAATCGGTGGCCTTTGGGCACTTGCTGCTCAGAGACACTGGGCTGCCATTGACGTGACTGCAGCTACTCAACCATTTCTGCATCCAGGAAATGGATGAAGATAAGATGTCGAAGGCTCGTCTATATACTAGGAATGGGATCTTTACCTTTCATCTGAGCTGAATGTTATCTGTTTTGTTTCCCTCCAACTGGTGCTTTGTGCCAGGCTCTAAGCAAGCCCAAGCAGAGCAATCCTTGAACATGCCCAGTCCCAAGTCCAGCTCTGGTGCTGGTATGATGCTGGTATGACTCCAGCCAGGTGCACAGAAACAAACCAACCTCTGTTATGTAAGGGCACTGTCACAGGTGATGCAGCAATTTTTGACCCTAGCAAAAGAGGCCTGGGAAAGCAGAAACTGGAGCAACTGGAAAATGCTTTTACATTTTCCCCCCAGACACTCTGGAGATATCACAAAAGAACCTTTGAGCTATAATTAAGTAGTTTTTAAGGGTTTTTTGCCCCTTCAAAAGACTTTCAGACTTATTCAGATTCTTTCATTTACACAGGTCTCTGATATAAACACTTATGTGGGTTTTGCAAATGCCTGTGGTTACATGCAGTATATTCATTTGAATCAAGACAATGGCAATGCAAGTAACTACTGTAACTAGTCAAGAGGTGGCATTGCTTTGTTTACATAATAATTACTGCTTAGAACAATATATCTGTCTAACATACTATTGTTTAATCAAAGCTGGATATTAACTCATTACTTTTTTTATGAATGGCTAAAGGTAAAAAGGAGTTTATAAATATTCTTAATTTACATCAAATTTTAAAATCCTGAAAAGTAGAGAACTGAGATATAGTTTTAGAAATCTTCAGTTTGTACATCTCAGTCTTCCTTTAAATATTTATCATTTGTAAAGCTATAAATATATTCTTTTTCAAAACACAGATAAATATATAAACTCATGTCACATCTATATTTTTCAGCTTTTTGAAGGACACATTTTCTCCTTTTTAAAGTCAGTATTTTCTAGAAACTAATTGCCAAGTTAGGAATTACATAGAATTTATTACAGTAATTTTGGCGAGTAGTAAATAAAAATCCAGTTTAAAGGGTGTTTTTCAGCTAATGGAGAATGAGTTACTCTCAGTTTCAGAACTGAAAACATGCCATTCCTTGTATGAATATGTTCATTGGTAAATTGTGGTATAGACATCTTCTGGCTACAGAGATAAGGAATGGGTAAATAGAGAATTTATTTTAAGACGAAGTCATAATCTTAATATTTGAATTTTACAGGTTCTAGAGATTAATATTTCTTCAAAGTTTTGTTAGTTTTTTCAAGAATTTCTTTAGAGGAGCAAACCATGGAACTTTCTTTACAGCCTATAACATAATTTGTGTATTTAAGAATATACTTATAACCACTGAAAACCAGAGCTCAGATTTATAGTTCCAGCATAGCTGTTTTGTGAAGCTGATGACAGGCCTAGAAGATGACAATTCCCAACTTAGACACTGTCTGTCCTAGGAGATCTGTCAAACTTGAAAATGAAAATGTAGCATTTCTGAAGCAGGAAGTGTGCTCTGTTTTGAAGGTCATGTAAATTTAATGCTTACAAACATAAAAGATATACTACAATCACTGAATATCTAGGAGATTAATGAAAGGATGATTTGCTTTCCTGCCTGATTCCATTTGTGAATACACGTACTTGTTATCTTCACACTCCCAGCTAGGCCCGTATTTTATTACTTTCTATGCTAGAGCCAAAGCCAGCAATTACAATAAGCTGCTACTATGAAAATTTCCATGTGCAAAGGAAATCTTCACATTTCTAGGAGCAGAGCGGTACAGAAATTACAACTGTATGCATAAAATTTGCTTG
Source organism: Thryothorus ludovicianus (assembly GCA_013397245.1). Lineage (NCBI taxonomy): Eukaryota > Metazoa > Chordata > Aves > Passeriformes > Certhiidae > Thryothorus > Thryothorus ludovicianus. The sequence continues at coordinate 30,869 of VZTB01014368.1, forward strand.
GTATAGGAAAATAAACCAAGATTTCTTTTTTAAAAAGGTATTGCTTGTTTATTCTACTGGTATCTGCACTTGGAAATGTCACTAATTACAATTTAAGGTTGAAAACCTTTATTTTTTTTATTCTTGCAGAAGGTTATTGATTAGTTATTACACATCAGTCAGACTAAAGCTATCTAACCAAAAGGCTTGTGTTTCCTGGATCCTGCCTTTCAGATTAGTTGTTTCATGACTTTCTCCTCACTTCACTGAGTCATCATGAAGCTGACATGAATACAACTGCTTCAGGGAATACTTCCACAGAAATAGTAGGAAGAATATTCCTATGCCTATTAGGGTCATAAATGTCAAGTGATTACAAGTATAATTATATGAAATATAATTATAAATATCCGTTGATCAGTTTACTTAGTGTTGGGGTTTTTCTCCTGCTTTCTTTCTGAGTTTCTTAAAATGGCTTTTCAGTTGAATTGAAAGCATAGAGCTCATCTCTCTTTTCCATGAACTATTTTGCCCTGGTGATTTTTCTCCTCTTGCTTTATGGCAACATCAGATATACAGTCAAGATCGTAGGATTTTTCTGATTTTTTGCAATATATCTGCAGCTTGTCCAAACGTTAAAGTTGCAGCTCTAAAGAGGCAGTTCTATCAATTGCAAAATCTAGTTCTGCAAAGACACAGAATAATGGCTCTGAAGAAAATGGGTACAGTCAAGGTTAAAATGGCCATCTACTTCCCTGAGGAATGTTCTCTGTATACTTGGTCTTACCAACATTGTATACTTCTTTCTGTTTACCAAAGTGGTACCATGAGGGAACAGCAATGCAGAGTAGCTGTATTAAATCAAGATATTTAAGAGAAAAAGCTTAGGCAATGTTTTAACTTGCATGTCTATTAGGGTAGATATATTGCTACTCTATCTCTCAGTACTCAGCAACAGTCTCTGCGAAGTCATAAATGTAATTTTCCCTCAAAGACCTTTACAGATTCCTCAGATAATTGAGTAACAATATGCAGTGTAATCCAGGTTTATAATAAAATGACAGGAATTGCTTTCTTAACCTTTTAACTTTATTTTTATTAGCAAGCAAATAGGAATTTTGAAAATTTGAGACTTACACTAGGAAAATGCAACTATCTTTCCAAAGGTCAAAAGTAGAATTTAAGCAGAGGAAATGAAACATCATTACATACCTTCCCAATCTGAGGAACTTGTCACTTCTCTTGGCAGACAAGCTAACCTCTTGCAGATAATCTACTAGAAAAACTCAATGCCTAAGTTCTCAATACATAAGAAAAAGGGTAAAATGTTCATCTGCCACAGACTTCAGAAACAGTACTCTGTATTTAACTGCCTTTTGTATTGCAGTGTCTATAAACAAACAGAGTTAATGGCTGATTCATATCTCTAAGTCCTATTTTGAATCTTAGAAAAGTATCACAGGCACAGGACTGGTATGACCCACGTTTCTGAGACCCTTTCAGAATCTGTATCTGTGTTTGTAAGAGGCAGAGCAGATGGGGGAGCCCTGTATGTGTGGCTGGAAATACCAGCATCACAGATAATTTAAGAAGCAAGCCATTACTGCACGCCTTGGTTATCGATGTACACTTAATACAGCAATGTTCATAAAATCACAGATATAGCTGACATAACTAGCAAGACAAAACTGATAAAAGTTAGTATTTTGGTTAACTTTTCAAAATATGACCTATAATAATGAGTTAAGCTAATGAAATATATATTTCTCTATACAGCTCAAAGTTCACGCATATCACTCAATCTTCCAAATGTTAAAGTACCAGTTTTAAGTGCTGAGGCCCCTTCTACTGGTTCAGTTAATGCTTGTGAGTTTGCATTTAGGACAACATTAGGATAAGCTTCAGGCAGTAGAGACACTTGCACTTTGTATTGCCATGCAACCATTCTGTCCAGTGGAAGATATTTTTTAGCAGGCAAATATTACCTTACAGCACCCTTTGATCCCTCTATAAATGTGCAACTTGTAACTTTCTATATATAGACAATACAAGAAAAAACAACATCTGTCTGTATGTCAGAGGTTGTATTGAGAAATGCAAACTAACTCAGACTGTATAGAATTATTCAGTGTTTCCCACTGTGTAGAAGCACTAAAGTCAAAAGAAAAGGGATACACACGTGTGTCCATGTCCTGCTTCTGGGTTGTGTAACTGTTTTAAAAATATATCTTTTGCAATTTTGTAAAGATTCTCAGAAACTCTGAAAATGTTTGTATTTATGAAGAACTGTTCCAAGGCTGCTGGAAATATTATTATGAGTCCAAATTTTATTCTCCATGCTCATTATCATTTGAAATAAATATACTTGTTAAGTTTTCATAAATTCCATCTTCTGCCTGTTGTTTTCCTGATTCTGGCGGATTTAATCCCATCAGCTTTGAAGGCTGCATTTGATTTCTTCTTCAGAAGATGGAGATTTTTCAAACACTTTCACAATGTATTCCCTGATCAGAGACTAGCTCCAGTTAAAATGTATGGCTTTATTTATTCCATCAGGTTCTTATTATATCTACCTGAAAAACTGACAGAGCCACTTAACAGAGACTGCAACTGCCACAATATCAAATGTGAAGAATGAACAAGAGATGCATCCTTAGATTCGTTTGTCAATGCAGAAAAGTACAGAGGTGATCCAAGATAAACACAGCAATCACTATGGCATTAGATAACAATTAGGTAACAAGATGCAGAACAATAAACTATTAAATGTGTGTATCAGCTTTATATACAGACAAAGATAAACTGATAGGCACAAGAATAATGTAGACTCATTACAATATCTGCCACTCAGTAAAAATCTCAAATGCGTGCATGGTATACAATGGTGAGTTCCAGAAAGCCCATTAATTTTACTAAGTTTGAACTAATTTAGGCACCTTAATGCCTGTATTACACTTTTCTAATCCTCTTAATATTTAACAGAGATTATTCCCAAATGTCTGGTTTGTACTTCATGGGCATGTGAGTGATGAGAACCAAGTGCCTCATAAAACAGAACTATTTACCAGTTTATTTGAAGAAGAACGGACTATAGGCTTTCTTTAGGACATAATGTAGTCACGCAAGTCAGTAGATCTCACTGCATAGTGGTTTAACAGCAAATGAGTAAAAAAAAAAAATCAGATTTTTCTTGCAATCTTTGATCTTTCTCTTATTTCAGTGGTTGACCAGTACAAACAGATGTGTAAGTCTTTGGCAAAACAATACTTTTTTCCTTTCCAGAGAACCAGAAAAATGCTTCTGTTAAATCACTGAGGTACAGTTCATCATGTGAACTGCCTTGGATCAGTTGGGCAGAGCAGTGTGCTTGTAACACCAAGGCTGTGCGTTCAATCCCTGTATGGGCCTTACATTTCAGATTTGGGCTTGATGATCCTCATGGGCCCCTTCTAACTTAGAATATTCTGTGATTTTTTTTTTTTTTTTTT
>VZTB01014368.1:34356-78850 GCA_013397245.1 Thryothorus ludovicianus
TTTGCTCCGATAATACATCTGATATACCTTCTTACAATAACACTACATAACAGGGTGATATTTCTACCCCTTTTGATGATTTTATTTTATTCGGCTTAGAAAGGATAGCTAATGGAAATATGTGGCACTACTATGGCCTATTCTGTCATGAAAACATAGGTCACAAGGAGGTGGAGATTAAACCACTTCAAAGACATTTCTATTCTGCCCTATTAGTGATCCTCATCTATGCTCTTTATGTTAGAAAAAAAGATAGAAACTGCCACTTAACCATAAAAATAATAGCTACTGAACATTCGTCCCTGTAAACAGCACAGTGTTATTGCAAAAACACTGCTCATATCTAATTGCTTTGCTGCTTGAAGTTGTCTCATCTCTCCTCAGAGTTCCATATAGATCTTCATAGGCCTGTTTTCCATGGATTAGCAAATATCTTGGCTTGCATTTTGACTGACAATGTAGTTGAAATTTTCACATTGGCTGGATCCATTGCAACAATAAAAGAAAATTTGAGAAGTCTCAAGTCTTCTTATGGAAAGCCCCACTTAAACTCATTGAAAATAAATCTTTCTATTTGTATCTTGGTTAATCTTACATTTGCAAAGGAATACTCAGATGTAGTTATTACATGGAATTCACCTCTTTGGTCATCAGTTTGTTCTATACTTGAACTCTTAAACTTGTGAACAGGAGGGATAATAGAATCATGCCAGCTACTTAAGATTACCTTTCACTGGAGACCAGTTTAATGGGAACTGAAGCCAAAGCTCCCTAAGCTGAGGAACACCTAATTTTGCCTAGTTACATTTTTTTTCGTGGAGAAATTGAATTTTTATACTCTTTTCCCTTTTGGAAGTCACATGCTTGTTTCAACTGTATCATCACATCTTTCTGTATGCACTGCTAATTTTAATCTGAGATTTTGTTTTTTCTTTTGCTTTTTTTTCCCCTTCTTTTTTCTTTCCAGAAAAGAGACATGATAACTGGGAATTGTAGTCCTGCCTCTTTTCTTTTCCCCTAGAGAAATTCAGAAAAAATATCTAGTTCTCTCCTTCTTAATCTAAAATTTTAGAAAATCATTTGGAATCACAGAAACTGTCATAAACATTGCTGACTTTAATTTCTTTATTATTGTAGAATCCAAGAGATGGATAATTTTCCATGCTGTAGCACACATCTTTAGCTATCTTTATATACATAACTGTATAAAATTGATGGGCTTGGTATTATTTCCATTTATGACTGACATGTAATTTGTCACTTCCTTTCTGTTGCCGATCTACATCTGCTTTCCGTCAAAACTTGTTTTTTGCAAAAAAGGAAGGGAAATAGCATATAAAAAAATCTCCGAAGTGTCAGTCCATGTAGTCAGAGAAATATTCACTCTCCACAATTATCTTGTATGAGGCCTAATGGAGGGTCGTAGTTGGGTATTCAAGTGCTTTTCTAAAATGTTTGAACACTTAAATCTTTTCCAGGCACAAATAAACAACCTTTTTCTCCCATTTTTTCTTTTTGAACAATGCTGATCTCAGGATGCAGAAACAAGGGTTTTGGTTTTTTTTTTTGTCTCCAAGAAGGAAAAAGGCAAAGCCAGAGGATTATAAACCTGCTCATCATTTCCTCCAAGATAATTGATGTTATGCTGGCCACTGTGTTGTATGGGTTGCAATGTAAAATACTGTTACATACTTAGCAGTATCAATGATACTATAAAAAACGTAGAATGAAGAAGGATCAAAACCAGTAAAAAATAAGGGAGATTTTTCACCTCTCATTTCTGTTTTGCAGCAAAACCCACCAACAATAAGCGAGGACACCTTCAACTAGACCTGGTTATTTAGTGTCCCATCCAACCTGACCTATTTCCAGGGACTGGGCAACTACACCCTATCTGGGCAACCTATGCCAGGGCTTCACCATCTAATCATAAAAATTTTTTCCTCATATCTAGTCTGAAACTACTCTCTTTTAATTTAAAATTGTTACCCCTTGTCCTATCAGAATAGGTCCTGCTACAGAAAAAAGAGCACAGAGTGCACCCCTGCTCTGATCAGAGGGAGCCTGTGGTTGTGCATATGCATGTGTCTCTGACTGTGAATCAACATCTGCAAGGTGCTCAGGATTTTCTTGCGCTCTTTCCCAACTATTCCCCCACCACTTCCCAGAAAGTTTTTTCTAGGCTTCCTTACCAGCAGCAAATCAAAAACTAACACCAGCAGCTCAAGAAAGGATATGGCTGGGTCCAAGGCAGCTGTAAACATTCCCTAAGCCTGTCTAGCCTGAAGGAGTTGATTTAGTTCTTTGCAATCAGCTGGGAAATGATGAAATCCTGGCAGGATTATTTATACGTGTGGATTATAATTGTACACAGTAACAGTAAGCAACTCTTCAAAGGGTTCATTTGTGCTTATGGGCTAGGTGGTATTCATTTCTTGGTTACAATATTAAAACACAATGTCCAGAGATTCATCTCTCAGCAAATAATTTTCTATTAGGCAACATATACAGTACTTTTCTCAAAAGAATTTATACTTAGGACTAGTTAAACAAGCTAGGCAGGAGACTATCACACAGATAACAGATAGTTATATTCCCATTTCTCTAGGATAAATCTCAGATAAATCTTGGACTGAGAATATCAGTATTAGTTCAAATATATTTTATTCCACTGGAAATGACCAAGAGAAAAGAGAAAAGCATTGGAACCATTATAAAGACTCAATTTTCTGTACACACTGAAAGTGTGGCAATTATGATGTCTCTTTAATAATCTCTTGCAATCAATCTACTTAGAAACACTTTTTCCACTACCTAAGATTTTGCAATTTGATGAAAAGTAGAATGACCTTCTTAGTAGTAAAGAGTGGTTGTCAAGGTCAGAGTCATTCTCAAGGGTGGCACCACAGGCTAGTAACTATAAATAGCTGTCTGTTCCAGATGCTGCAGTGACACACTGAGTATTGGTCAGCCCTGGCCAGCTCCAGACCCAGCAGTCATGGAGGGACTGCCCCCAGGAAGGAGCACAACCCAGGGTGCAGCTGGAACACACACAGGTGTTCTCTGTAAGGCTGGTGCCGTGTCGAGGAGTGGAGCAAGGATGAGAGAGGAACCTTCTGTGTGAATTCCAGAGAGCTTTACTCCCAGGAGGAGACAGAGACACAAGACCCAGGAGCACTGCAGTACAGGGGGTTTTATACCACAATAGAATCACGGGGGGATGCAAATGAATAACCAATAAGGGATTAACATGGGTGGAGTCAGGGAACGTCAATAACACACCAAAACCAACCAGGGTAGGTGGGAGGAGAGGGGAGGTTGCACACTCCAATGGTATGGGTGACCCCAAAATGCCCAGAGGGGTTGGACACATATATAATTGGGCCAGGGAAGGTGCTGGAATAAGGGGCGGGGTAACAATGACAGGCAGGGAAGGTACTGGAATAAAGGGAGGGGAAATACAATATAGGGTAATATCTGGGGTTGGCATTCTGGGGATTGACAGAGAACTTTCTATAACAAAGGAAGGGTACAACTTAGGGACAAACCAATCTGAGAAAATGTGGGAGAACACAGGGACAAACCATTAACAATTTAATATAGAGATTATTAATAAACACACACCACAACACTGCAGGAAGACATCTCCTGGTCCTCCTACATCTCCTATATGGATGTAAAAGTAGGTCTTATGAAGTAAGTGCAGTAGGCCACAGCAAACCACCCTAGGGTGAAGAACTGGTTTGCAAAATTTCAACAAGTACGTAAAGTTGATTTTACTTCTTTTATTTCTGTTATCTTTACTTGAAATATTCTGAATTGATCTTCATATTATTTATTCCTTTCAGTTTGGAACTAGGCTTTGGTACAAATGAATAGCTCAAGAATCCTAGTTCAGAAGATATTCGAAGGACATCCTTACTACATAACTATTTGCATGAGAAGAAACATTTAATATGTTTCACATTTGCATATAGCTCTCTGGATAAGTCTATAATTTTAGAGCTGGAAAAAAGTTGCTGATAATTCCTGAGCTGAAAAATAATTGCTGTTATTTTCTTTAATACACACTATAAAAATCAGAAAAAATTTGCCAAGAGGTATTCCAAGGTAACATCAGTCACTTGCATTTATCAATTTCAGATGACTACATAATTCAGTTTAGCAAATTTTTTGCTTTTCTAGACATCACATTTGAGTTTCATTGCCAACTCAGTTCTGATAAACATCCTTAACCCATTTTTCTGTCCTTCACCCTGAGCTGATTTGATTGACCTTCTTTTATAGCTGAGGAAGAGGATGACAGTGCAGAGAGAGGCTTTTAGAGCAGGCAAGATGAAATTTATATCAATTCATATGAAGTGCTCTGTTTCTATAGATAAAGTAGCAGAGATCCTTCTAACAATGTGTTCCATTAAACAAGCCAGATGTCAGAAGGCAAATATCTCCTCTGTCTGGTAATTTTAGTAGTCCTGTTCATTCCACTGTGGTTTTAAACCATAAAAATTGTGCTTGTGTATTTAGATTGAGTATATCTTGCCAAAAAATCCCACTTCATCTGCCATCTTCCTTGATCTCACTATGTGCATGATTCTTACAGAAAAAATTGCTTTGCTGCTGTCATATTTGTCAGGAATGTGATGCATAGCTGAGTGTGGCCATACTAAAAATTACTGTGTTGTCATATACTGAAAAGTGTTAAAGAAACCACATTGCCAAATAGGTCATTAAGGACATAAAGATACTTTTTTTCATTTTGCATCTCTGTACATGTATTTTTTACGGTGATACTTTTACAGATAAATGAATGCTCCAGTCTTCATAAAGCTTCCAGTCAAGTTTTATTCATCTGCTTTCCACTGAAGCAATCTAGTTGTAGCCCATTCATTTTCATTTCTGGTGTTGCTGTGACATCAGGATGACTAAGGATTTGCTTTTCCTTTAGCTACTTTTCAGCACATATAAATGTATTTAGAGTCAGTTTAAAATCCTCTGCCATGAAACACAGAAGGAATTTTTTTCTGTATTGAAATAATAATAAAGAACAATGGTATAGAATGAATACCAAATGCATGTTGGATGACTATTGATTGAATTTTGTGTAAGAAATGCTTCCAATGCTAAGAAATCAAGCAAAATACAATGATTTCCTAAGACACTTTTTCTGTGGAAATCTAAAAATATACTATAGAATATTTGTTTTTTAATATATCTTCAATTAAAAAAGTCTATCAGCCATTCTTTGCAATAGACCTACATAAGCAAATTACTGACTAGTATTTTAAACTGAACAAAATGTGATCACTTTCACTCTGGTAGTAGATTAAGGTTATATGCCCATTTCTCTACCATTTATCTTCCTTTTTAAACAGATAATAGGCAGCAATAAACATAAAAAAAAAAAAAAAAGGGTGGAAAGGAGAACAAAAAACCCCCTCTGCAGTTTAGATCTTTATATTTTCATTATCCCATTCCAAAGCCATTTCCCATAATATATACTATACCAGCCACATCATACAGTCAAGTACACCTAAGTTTTTCTTTTACCAGAATCTTCTGCAAACTGGTGGATCGCACAGTACTTAAGCTGATTACATCCGACAGGAGTAATAGTGTCCAGGGTGCAAAAGTTGGGTGAATGTTCTAATTAGGAAGGCTCAGAGATGACTTGTAGTTAGTATCTGAGGCAATTTTTTATGTCAGAAAAGAAACGTAAAAGACAGGTTATTTAGAATTAAATTAACTCAGTACAAACCACAGACCAGGAATCTGTTTACTGACTTTCTTAAAAAATCTTGTATGCCTAGGAATCACTAAAATCTACATAATATCAGTGTATGTCAGTCTGCTCTTAAAAAGATACTTAAAACACTAAATTGCTAAAACACCAATATTTTAGTCCATAAAGACATTTTATGTTGACTGAAAATGAATACAAAATGACCTACCAACACTATTGTTAAATACAGTTATATAACACAATCTTCTTGCATCCTCAATTATTTGGTTCAGGTCTTATAGCTATTTCCTGTTCCCTTGACAGGGGAGAAAAATTCATAGGCTGGAGAAGAAACATGTACAAACTGAATAACACTCATCAAAGAAAAGTTTGACAAATGTTGGTTTTTCATTAATTTGAGAAACATTTATGAGGCATGCAGATCAGCTGTTAGCATACTTAGAATTCATAAGTATTTTCTGAGTGCTCTGAATGTGTTATACAGAGATGATAGATAGCTTATATTGGCTGTGCAATTCAACTGATGCTATGCTGTTTCTGTTCTTTTACTGCCTGACAAATTTCTTAGTAAGAGAATAGTGAGTGAATAAATAAGGAATAATACACTAATGAAATATATGGATTCAAAAAACTTCTACTCAAAGTCTAATGAACAGTACTCAGTTAACCAGTATTCACTACAACAATGTTGATTTTTTTAAAAAAGGAAAATGGAATAAAAAAATAAAGAATTTAAACAATATCCTCTCAGGACTGAAACACTTTTTCATTCAAGCAGAGCCTGTGACCCAGCAAAATGCAGAACTTAAGGTCTTATACATAAAACCTAGATGTATATTTGCTTTATGAGTACAATGACTTGTATGCTAACCTATTTTTGTATTAACTATGCTAGCTTCTTGAATGTTTTGGTTCTTCAGAGAAGCACGTTTTGGATAAATATTTTTCTCAAAAATTTCTGTATTGCACAAAACAAATTGGTGCAAACAAATTAGCTTGGAGGAGGTTTTTCTCAGAATTGAATAAAAAGATTGCAGAGGGAAAGAGTAACAGCATTTCTGGAATAAAATGGGTGTTCAGGCACTTCAGTGCTAGGCAAGCTATTTATCCTCAATTCTCTTCTGCAGCATGTCATCATGGCTGAATATAAAGGCAAACATGAACCTTGAAAAGCTGATGGTACTGCGAATGAATTAGAAAATCTCTCAAAAGAAAAATAATAGAAGCAAGTCTAACACGTAAGTTTTCACAGATAAGAGAGATATGGGAAGTACAAAATATCAAAGATTCTGCTCAAGAGAGTGATTTAATCACTGTCAGTCTAACCAAGTACCTATATTGCCAACTGGCATAAGTACAAGGAAGTACTGTCTGTGTGGTAATTTTCTTTTTCTTTGTTTCTTCTATTCTGGAAACACCTGCTGTGCTGTTTGAATTTTATACATCTGAATGACAGTTAAAATAGGAGTAGACATGTAGGCATTTTGTCCTTAAACTTTCTGTAGTGAAGACAAGGTTAAGTGTATATCAGACATTGTACCAATTTCCTAATTGGCAAACCTGCTCCTGCAGCTTAATTTGTACACGAACATACAGAATGATAGTGTTTTCCTTGAAGAATTCTTCTGGCAGGACAGATATAATGAATATCTTGTAGGAAATTTTAGGACTCAATGAAATGCATGAGGCTACATGAGCATTGCATTACATTTATCAGCTATGTTCCTCCAAGTTTCTTCCACAGAATTATCAACCTCTCTGCTTCAGGGATCAATTTTTATTAGAATATTTTGCCACCTGCTTGTACCAATCATTGCTCTTTCATATTTAGATATAAATATTATGATTGCAAAACACAGCTTTTGGTGTTATCATAGTTGTTATTCTGTTTGCTCCAAGGAGGGCAGCCTTATTGCACTTCTCTTCCAGTTCCAGAGGTCACTGTTTCTACAACCACTATTTTCCTCGCTCCTTTATTGCTCTGTTCCTGGAGGAAATTGGTGAACTGCTAATCTGCTGACTAAGACTCTCCTGATTGCTCTATTTCAGCAAATTTGGTTTAAGTCACATGCAAAAGAAGACTGACTAAATGGGAGCCACTAGACTGCCTTTCTGTCTCCTGCCCTATGGGCAACATGGGCCTTCTCTGTCCCTGTGTTGCTATTCAACATTTGTGTGATATTGTTACCCTTTGTCTTTACATTTTGTCAAACCAAACTAGTTCAGAATTAGTGCTGAGTAAAACCAGGGTAAAAAAGAGTAAAGAAGAGTAAAAAAGGGTGGAGAGGACCGCATGGTAGGATCCAGAAGAGGGGCACAAGCAAGGTTAGTTTCGGGTGACTCAGACTGCCGTGGCCCAGCACTGACATAGCTGATTCTGACTGAAATCAATCACAAGAAAAGCTCCTAGAGCAGATCTGACCACCTGGGTCGGAGTAACAAAGTGCTAAAGAAGCTGAAGCCTGGAAGGGGCAGCCACGTATTGAGGGAAAAAAACAGCAGTAAGAGTTAAACTGTTTTAGAAAACCACATCTGTTGACAGACTTTGGCTTCAGTATTTATTTCCCAACTCATTCTTTTGTTCTTTGAATGAAATATGCCAAAACTTCTGCTATGCTCTAGACCACAGAACAAGTTGGGAAGTTCTGTCATTTTTTAAATCATCATGGATGTCACAAATTTTTATTGGTCCGTGCATACTCTGAATTTGAGGAAGTCGGTTTGAATGTATGATTTGGTAACTTGGCTATACCCAGAGAACCAGAAGTATGAACTCTGTGTCCCTAGAGTGAGGTCTTTATGTGACTGCACAATATATCATAAAACCCTAAAACATAATCCCTCTGCAGAAAATTCTCTTTCAGACAAACAAAAGTTTGTTATTTTTTGGGTTTTATTTTTGTTAAGTTTTACATTGTATCTTTAGGGCTACATGTTGTTTTTCTTCTAAATAAATGGACTTGGTAAGGTTTGAGAATATGTTCACAAATGTCACAAACACAACATGGAGAATTGGTGATAAAGGCAGTTGTCTATGAAACAGAAAGTAGAACTGATGCTCTTGAAATGGGAAAATCCATCCAACCCTAATCTTTGCCAGCAGTTAGATATTTTTGGCAAACTTAACTCTGAAAGCTTAAAATTAAAAAAAAAAACAACAAACAAAACTCAAACCAAAACCAAACAAACACAACAAGGAAGAAAAAGAAAAACCCCAAAAAACCATTACAACTTTGTTTTACAACTATTCTAACTAGTTCTATCTATTACCCAAAATTCCCATTACCAATAATCTGATAGTAAGGATATGTCTTGAATATCAGGAACCTATTGTGAAGAGGAGTAAAAAGTTTTGAACTTTCTCAGAAAGGTAGTGGTCAGATTAGTATGAAGCTTTAGTTTGTTTACAATGGAGTTTATCACTTGTACAAGCAGATGCTCCTGTGCTAACTCCCACTCATCAAGCTGCACTTTGGGCCTGCATCTAAGGTAATAAATACTCCATTTGAAGAGGATTATCTCCTCCTTCCCCTCTCCTACTTTGCCTGAACAAAGCTGGACATGGAGAGGAGGAGGAGATAATCCGTTTACAATGCAATGCTTCACACCTGCCAGGTAAGTAATAAATGCTGCATTCCAGGGGGATTAGCGCAGTAGTTCTTGTTTGGAGTGAAATAAAATATTTTCAGACACTGGACTGAGCCCTTGGGACTCAAGTCCAGATAGGGTTCACTTATTTAATTATTTCTTATATATCTTCTGTATTTGTGTGTTTTCTGAGTAAGACAATACAAAGGTAGAACGGTAAAACAAAAGCTCAGCCTCTGAGGGATTTTTTGTGTATGTGATATGAGAAACACTAAATATGTTGATAAGAACCAGTAATAATGAAATAAAATTTTAAAGTTGTACATTCCACAAGAGGAAAGGAAAAGGCAAAGGAATCGTCATGAAGCTTGCCTGCCATACAATAAATGATCCCTGAACTCAAGATATCTTAAAAAATATTCATGCTGATCATTGTGGTAGTAACTTCACATTACAACTCAGCAATCTGTAACATTCTCTGTCTGCAACTTAGTCATATAGTCATGTTTACTTTTTTCTCATGTTCCCATTGTATTTTACTCCATAGACTATCATTTTTTTTTATACTTTACGTAGTATAAAAGCAGGTATATATATAGATAGATAGATAGATAAGATATTTAGTCACATAACAGATCTAGTTGAAGTTGTCACTGCTCATTACAGAGGAGTTGGACTAAATAACCATTAAATGGACTCTTCCAACTCAAACTATTTATACTGGGCCTAATCTGAACAAAAGCAGGGAAGAAGAGATCCTGGGAGTTCCAAACAATGGTCTTTGCTCTACTGTCTTTTCAGATTTTCTCTTGCCTTGTTTCATGTAACTTGAAGATGGCATTAGAGTTAGATTATGTTACTCATGCCTTTTTCCATATCTGTTAGTGCTTCTTAAACACAGACATCAGATAGAGAACAGGTAGGAAACCACAGAGCATCTCAAGTGACAGCACATTGATACCTGAGTTTATATGAATCATACTCTACACTGGTTATATGTAATGGATTTCAGACTGAAAATATAGTTCAACTCTGGCTTCTAATACAGGGAAATAAATAAAAAAACCTTTCTCCTCAAGACGCTTAAGATATCACAGCGAAAACAATTCTATTGATTTTCTTCTACCCATAGTGAACAGAGTTTCTCCTTCCTTTGTCAGAGTTGTAGTGAGAAAGTCAATACTCTCCTCAGGCTTGGTGGGAGTCTCTGAGCTGGCAGGGGACAGCTGGGAGACTCCCCTCACTGGTGAGGTCTCAGGTAGCCTTTCTCACTTCAGCACAAAGCTATCTCAGAAGCACATAAATTTGAAGTAATTAGGTTTTACTCTTAGATTTGTAGAATCTTAGAATGATTTGGGTTGCAAGGGACCATAAAAATCTTTTCGTTTCAACCACCTGAAATGAGCAGAGATCTCTTTAACTGCACTAGGTTACTCAAAGCCCTATTTAATCTGACCTTGAATGTTTCCAAGGTTGGACCATCTGCAACCTCTTTTGGTAACTTCTGCCAGTGTTTCATCACACTCGTTAAAAATTTTTAGCTTAAAACTCATACCTCTTATCACTGCAGTTCCTATTAAAAACTCCATCCCCATCTTTCTTATAAGCCCTCTTTAAGTATAGAAATCCTGCAATAATATCTCCCTGGATACTTCATGCTAGATCTCCCAGAACAGCCCAACTCTCTCAACAGTCATTCTTTGGAAATAGTTAAACAGTTGTTTCTGTCCAGACAAGATAAAATGTCATGACTAATTAAGCATAAATTGAGTTTATTATTATCGATGGATGACAGAATAAGAGTCCAGTCAAGGTATCATATAAAGAGCTGGAAGGCATTTTGCAATCCAATTCCTCCAAGTCAAAAGATGTGACAGGAGTTCACCTTCAGTACAAGGCTCAACTAATTGATTTTTTTTTAAATGGGAGTAAACATTTCCCAGTGGCAGAGTCATCAGACTCATGTACTTAGAAATATGAGAGCATGTGGGTGGAATTTAAAATGTAGTAAGTGCCTAATGCATAAGCCACTGTTGCAGACAGTGATATATGCCAATTAAAAAAACACGAAAATACCAAAATAGACACCTCACCCTTCAAAAAAAAATGATGGAAGAAAATACATTTTAATATCTAGATGATAAAATTAATATGAAGAAATTGCAAAGAGCAACAAATCTGGCATAATAATTACTTTCATTTATTTGTAGAACTTTTGGCTAGTTCATTCTAATTAGTGCCTCTCAGGTTGTTGTCATATATTTATTTCTCCTGTTTTTTCTGTAAGATTCTGTGACAAAACTCCCCTGTGACTAAAATACACAAGTCCCAAGGCTTTGATAATCTTCTGCCAGTGAGGTAATGTTAAAATATATTACATTTTGCCATCTCTCAAAAAAAAAAGTTATTAATTTTAATGAGGTAGAAATAGCATAGAAATAAGTGGAAAAATTTGAAATACTTAGAACTGGGCATATATGCTCACATTCATGAATGAACACATTTATACATACAAATACACATAAACACACTTTTAGTCACTTGCAAATTTTCATGACAGTGTTCACTATGAACTTGTCCAACCTAGGTTTAAACAAATCAAGTGTCTCTCACATTTTAACCAGGGAGTCAAGCCTCCATATAAGTGAAACTTTGCAAAAACCTTGTCCATGGCTTTAGATTAGTAATTCCATATGTGTAGGAAGGGCATTGTATTTGGAAATGCTACCTTTAGTGTAGTATAATGTACCTTTAATGTATATTTGTGAAGTAGTTGCTATTGCACAGGGTATATTTACAGAGACAAGTTTTTATCTTTTATGGCAGAAGGTGATGGAGATTTCTGTGGCTCATATCAAAATTTCTTGGTGTGTTTATCAAGGGATCTCCTGCCTCAGTGCAAAGCTTGACTTATTTGTTGAATGAGAGCTTGCAAAGTTTGCTTGCAAAGAAACAAATCCTTAAGAGGCCACTTAAAATTAATTTTGTCCCATTATTTTCTAGTTTTATCTTTACCACCATCAAAAATAGATCCTTTCACATGATTGTCTTTTTTGTCTCTTTATTTATTCAAAGTTTAAAGTGACACAATGTTAAATTATATCGCCTTGCATCTCCTTCACATGCTGTTATTTATCCATGAGAAGAAAAAAAAAAGAGAAAAAAAAACACTAAGAGAACTAGTTATGTATTGTTTTGTCACAAAGTTGGTTTTATAACTCTTATGTATTGACTTCAATTAATATAATGCACCTGTATAGGGATATATTGGGCCACACACAATAAGTACTTGGTCTTCCAAGCTAGAAGTCCAGCATAACCAGTAACAGAGTATTTTTGCAAAAACCACTGCAGTCTCAAAGCATTTTTGGACCCAGTTTAAGGTCTGAGCATAAGATAGATAAAAATACTTGAATGAAATTTAACCAACTTTTTGAGGCTGTAAATACAGACCAGAGAAATTCAGATGCAACTAGGAAAAATATGCTGGGATTTGAAATATAATATCTGTCAGAGGAGGGAGAAAGCTTTCAAGGAAAGAATATTTACCTAAAAGATGGGAAGATATTGCATTAAAAAGAAATCAGCCCAGTTACTAGAAAAACTGTAAACTCTTATGGAATAAAAAAGCCCCAGGATTAGAGCAAGAGAAATAACTTGGCCTTGAACACTTCTAGGGATGGGGCATCCTCAACTTGTCTTGGGCAACCTGTGCCAGTGCAACACCACCCTCTCAGTAAAGAAGTACTTCATCATGTCTAATCTAAACATACTCTCTTTTAGTTTGAAGTCATCCCAGTCTCTCTCCATCTTTCTTGTAGATTCCCTTCAGGTACTCAAAGGTCACAATTAGGTCACTCTGAAGCTTTCTCTTTTCCAGGCTGAACGATCCTAATTGTCTCAGCCTTTCCTTGTAGGCTCCACGTGGGTCTCATCAGAGTGGAGCAATGGGGAAGAATCCCCTTCCTTGACTTACTGACAGCTGTTCTTGATGCAGCCCAGGATACAATTGGAATTCTGGGCTGGGAGGGCACTTTGCCTGCTCCTGTCCAGCCTCTCAGGCACCCCAAGTCCTTCTTGGCAAAACTGCTCTGGATCTGTTCCTCCCCCAGCCTGTGTTGATACAGGGGATTGCCCTGACCCAGCTGCAGCACTTTGCACTTGGTCCTGTTAAAACTCAGGGCATTTCCACCAGCCCACTCCTTGAGCTTGTCCAGGTCCCTCTGCATGGCATCCCATCCACCAGTTTTGGCAACTGCACCATTTGCTGAGGGTGCACTTGATCCTGTATTCTGTATCATTAATGAAGATAGTAAATAGCCCTTGTCCCCTGAGGGACATCACTTCCCAGCTATGGGATTCAAGACTGATGTGTTGAGAATACAAGGGGAAGAAGCAAACACAAGTTGTTGGGGAAAAGATCCTATGGGATGAGGGAGAAAGGTGTTGAGTTGGGATGGGCAGAAAAGCAAGGCAAGGCAGAGCTGCTGGAAGTAGCGTGGTGGGGAGATGAGTAGGCACAGGAGGAATGCTGGCTAGTCCCTGGTGGGCGGAGAGAAATATAACACTGGTCTCAAGAGTATGGCACTGTAGGTGAGCATGGGAAGTAAATAATTAGGCCAAACAGAAAGCGTAGTGGAAGTAAAAGCAAAGGGTTATGTTTTGGTAGGCCCTCAGCAAAGAGCATTAATCATCATGGATGGGAATGGAAGGTGGTAGTACAATTAGTAGGGCAGTAAATGAGGAGGGATAAAAACAGCATGCTTTGATGCCAGTGTTCAGTATTTGCCTGTGTTCAGTCTTTATCTTTTACCCAAAAAAATGGTTTTGTTGTAATTCATACTCAAAAGGCAATTTTTTCCCAGTCTCTATTAAGTCTTGGACATCTTGAAGAAGAAAGTGAGCCTCAGGGACAGGAGTCCTATGATTTTATGACTAGGAAAGGTGGTTGATCTGATCTACTATACTAGAAAATTAGAGTAGCACCATTTTTATATCTGTGGTCTGTATAAGAACTATTTTCTACTTTATTTTCTAGTGAGCACATCCTTGTCATGTGATTTTGCTGTTAAATACTGATATAAATATGCAGAACTGCTTCTTGGAATGTTTATGTAAAGATACAAAAGCATTGTAATCATGCTCTTCACCTCCTCAAAAAATTTACTGTCTTAGCAGGAGGGGATGTTACACATAAAGTAACATTAAAACAGAAAAAAATTTAAATTTCCAGTTCACATGAAAGGCAAAGTAATGATTCAAAGCATAAAATATGAAATAGACATTAAAACATTTAAGGCAAAGAGAGTCAAATAAACTCATAGATTGGTTGTGTTTGCATTAGAATTCCAATTACTTTGATTCTTGAAATACAGTAATATCAAAAACAGGTTTAGACTGAATGGAAACAATCTATGTCAACATTTGAATATTTCGTATATTGTAGCAATGTTTGCAAGTACATTCATTTTCATTTTTATGACAGTGAATACTGAGGAAATGAATGTTAGTGCAAAGCTCCATCTTTCTGACCATTTCCAATGTCTTTGATGCATTTAAGGATATTTACTAGTTACAAAGTTCTCAAGACACAGGCATGAAAAGCTAATTGTTTTTTAATTGTTTATAACAACTAAGTTGTTTATAATTCTTTAAATAAAATCAAGGATTTTGAAAAGAATTCAAGTTCAGCTTCATCCATTTTATCTTATGGACTTTTTTTAAGTTTTGGCAAGGACAAAAAACATAGTTTTATATTCTCTATATAAACAATGGAATCTTGCTGCTATGCAACTAAATTCTCCTTTTCATGTTTCTTTGTTGATGAAATTAAACACTGTAACTAAAAGTAACAGCTTTCATGGTGCAAGATAAACTTATGAAATATTTTGCCTTAGTCAGTGTAAATGTATATTATTTGGGATTTTTGTGTGGGTCAATAATTTTGTTTATATGTCAGTGGACTCAATGTCACTTTTGTTGACCCTGTGCAATTTCATTTTTGTGAAATAACAGTCCTGAATACCATGTTATTACATGGAAAATATTTGGACTCTTTTTCAGCTCTGCCAACATCATCCTTGGACTTCAATAGGATACAGTATTCCTCCACATAATCAAGAGCTGCATGAAATTGTTTCACTAGATGTCAGAATAAAAGAAGCAGAATCCTTCAGTTAATTACAAATATTTCATTTCTTTTCTATTAAACTGGAATTAAATGAATGAATGCATAAATAAATAAATAACTTCCAAGCATCATTCAGCTTTTTCTCTTCACAGCCAAAATCAGCACCTGTGACTAGAATAGCTTGAAGCCATAAGGTAATAAAAATTAAAAATGAAGCAGCAGCTTAAATACTTTCTCTGTAACATGACCTTCAGTGAATGTCACTCATTATCAAATTAAGTGAACTCCATCGTGGAACCCTCTGGACTTCTATAGTATTTTGGAGTACAAAAAAAGAAAAAAGCCCACAACAAGAAACTTAAACTGAAAGAAGGCAGAAGTCTGCAGCTGAAGTCCTTGCTATGGCAATCTAACATTTTATGGCATCATATTTTAATAGCTACAAATTATTTCATTCTGCATTAAAACTACAAAAATCTCTTTTTTAATGTGAATAATTCAGAATGTACCAGTGAAAATGGTCTATCTCCATGCTTCAGACAGATGTATTAGGTATTCTTCACCTTTAAGTATCACCAGAGGTGGTTATGCTTCCCTTGGACTGACCCCAACTTATCTGCCTTTTTTGGTCTTGATATTCTAAGTCCATTATGGGACTAGGACCCCTACCAGATTAGTCACTCTCCTTTCATGTTATTTTCCATTATAGAGATATACCCATGTCATTGGAACAATGAAATTGTCACTAATTAGAAGGCTTCTCGCAGACAGAATTTAAATTAACTGGTCTTGAACTACTATATTTGCTTTTAGTATGAGATAACCACAGGATCTAGTGTCCAGGAAAAAGAAAAAAACGCCAGAACTCATCTTCCCAGTTATTTTCCTTTTTGAGTAATGTTTTGTGAAGCAATCAAATATCTCCCTGTGTTTAAAGAACAAATAATGATTTAAAACCCTCTATTAATGTTGTACAGAATCTCTCTTGGAGTGTCATACACTGCTTGTGGTGGAACGATAAGAGCTTCATCACTGACAGCCCACATCCAAGTTCTGATTAAAAGTCTGCCTTTTGTCTCCATTTTCAGGACCTTTTCTTTACAGTGAACTGCTATTCTAAGAAGTAACCCTTTGCTGGAATTCCCTTTAGAATTTTAAGAGCTGTATTATGCCATCCATCAGCCAAATGTTGGAATAAAGTAAATTCAACAATAGTCGTTAGTAGATGGTGTAGAGATTCATCACCCTTTTGAAACTTGAATTCCTTTGAAAGCAACTGTTTACTGTGCTTTATGTCAGAACTAGGGGAATGTGTTCAGATGGATTACTACAAATCACTGTTTTCAGTGGAATGTGAAAACAATGCCCATTCTTCTGATGATACACAGCGTTGATATCTACTATGCCTTCTTTTCATTCAGCTTCCCAGCATTCATCCTGTCCCAAATGCTGGTGCACCAAGTTCAGTCTGTCTGTGTACTGAATGTAACAGTTTAGTGAGAGTGTTTGTGTTAGGTAATGGGGTAGCTCAATAGAGTGTGGGGACGTCCTAGAAGGATCTTGCCAACATCTTTTTGGACTACAGAAACACGCCTTAATGTGAAGCCAGGAATATATGGTTAGTCCAGTTATGGTCTTGGTCTAATCAATTATTATTATTATACTAATTATTATTAGCATAGTTTCACTAATAATAACATTCATAAGCCAAAGTATCCAGTTATTGCAACTCATTCCTATAAAAACTGATACATGCAAATTTCATTCTGTCACTTCTCCTTTAAGTACTAAAGTTGTTCACCCAGTGTTGTGTTTCCTACTGTATGGAAAGGTGGGGCCTGAACAATTGGGTCTCAATATCTTTGCTGGGGAAAGTGCACTGCTGATGTTGAAAGGGGTGTTTGCGGGGAGTGGTCAGGGAGAAACAAGAGCTGGAGCTGTACCAAAATATCCAGGGGAGGGAAAGAAGTGGTTCATGTCAGGTAAAAAAGTGCTTAGTACTGATTAAATTTTTTCAGTTCCTCATTCTGCAAGAAATTCCTGGCTGGGCAAGTGTTGGTTATCAAACAAAACACATATTTGTCATGCTTAGACACTTGTCAGCTTCATTCTGCTAAGGAAAGGGTGGATGATTAGGTCAAAAGGAAGGATAGGATAAGAGGTGTTGCTCGTGTATTCTTTTCATGCTTGATCCTCGTAAGCAGGAAGATACTGTCTATTGTTCTAGAGAAGTTTTAAACAGACTTATATGTTTAGAAGATGGCATTTGACCCTCCCTACTTTCCCTTTATGGCTTCCAGCAACTCAAGTATTTACTTGAGCCTGTTCAATATGGATGCATGCAGTAGTCTTATGCTGCAGACAGCATCTGGACAGAAACTCTCAGTGGTGGCTCACAGGGAGACAGGCAAATCAGTGACTGTGCTCTAGGCAGTCATTTTGGATCCAAGGCCTGCAAGAAGCTGCCTTCAACCTTTTTCATTTGAATCAATGCTAGTTCACAGTTAGAATGAGACCTCTTAGGAATGTTGCAGGTACAATGAATGCACAGAAAGTTTTCTGAATACTAAGTAACAATTTTTGTGTTCTTTGCACGTATTCAGATGGAGTTGAGTCATCTAGCATTGGCTCTTTATATGAACACCTAAAAAACCTGATAGGACAGATGTGTGTTTAGCCAGGGAATGAGAAGGCTGTTTCATAGGTCAAAAGCTGTGGCCTTTTGCAGTAACCTGCCACTACTGAGCAAGGCATGACTACTGAGAAAGTGATAGCTCACTATATAGCTTTGAAAGACTGCAGACAGACTAAATGGAATGAAGTCTGTAAGAGTTACAGCTGTATTACCAATAGTTATGCTATTTATACTATGCCTACCAATTATCCATGCAGGTGCAGAATTGTGTAATGAATCTATTCCCTACATGTGAGTTTCCTCATTATAGAAGATATCTGGTAAGCACCATTTCAAAATCCAAATGTATCCATACTTGTAGAGTGCTGATGTTGGGGTGTGGGCAAAGTGGACAAGATGCAAATGCAAACTGAGTAGTAGAATAAATGACAATGTAAATACAGTGTACATGATTACAGTCTCCTTCCAACTGACTGTAAAGAAACATGTTTCATCATATCAAAAATAATGTCATTTCATTGTGATATGTGACAACAGGAATTTTTCAATGGCTTCTGATCCTCTTCAGGCTTTCTAATTTCATCACCTAGTTGCTGGTGAGATCAGAGGAGTGATTTTTGGATGTACAGACCACTCAGAAAAGAGTGCACAAAACACTTGTCACTTTTAACTTTTCCTTTTTTCACACTCTGCTGGAAGGACTATGACTACAAATTTCATCAGTTAGAGTTTTGACTAGACTAAGCTCATATTATTCCTCCATAGAGCAACTGTCCTGTGAAATTATTCTGAAGGTAAAATGCCTTGGTAAGATGTTCAAAGCCATGTTTAAAGCCAATGTTGATATTTGTTATTTAACTTCTTTAGGGCATTCTCACACTCCTCTGTTGCCCCAGGAGCCACTGGTTGAAGAGGGGCTGGATTCATCCCCACACAGTTTTTAGTTACACAAATCACGGCAAAGCTTTTTGAGGTAAGCAACAGCCCAAGTTGTGTTCTCCTCCACTTGCAGCTTCACTCCCTTCAGAAAAACATGCGAAGTCTGAGCAAAGCTGGAAAAAAGTTGAGATCTAAGGACGTTATAGCATGGCTGAAGAAAGCACTAATTAAAGTGCTTGTCATTTCTTCTTAAAGAGCCCTTTAAGTGCCCAAAAAGCCACTGCTGAGAGTTAAACCAGGTTACCAAAAAAGAGCAGTGATTAAGTTCTGCCTTTTGTGTGTGACCCACATCTGTGGTCTTTATTTGCATTTACATTTGCATGGAAGGCAGCTGATTATAGGGTTCCTCTCTCTGCTGCCTGAGGACAGTCAGACCAGAATTCACTGAGGATCTCTTGGATATCTTGATAGTAAAATGTAGTCTGTTTGCAGCTCTGTAGGCAAACAAACCTTACAAATCTCTAGCTCTAAAAAGTCCAAAATAATGGAGAACCAGCTGATAGTTTTGTAGACTTTTAACCCACTGCAACCTCCCTGAAGCATCCCTAAATCCTATAAGATGTAATAAAACAAGAATCAAACTTCCCCAGGAGGCAGAAAAAGAAAATTTGGGTTAATGCTTGATGTCCATCAGGACAAAATGTTACAAGTGTGCTAGTAAGTTCTTTCATAAAGGACTTTTGTGTATTTATTAAATACCTTTAAAATGAAGTGATTAGTGAAACAGACCCTCTTGCAGAGCAATGAATCTACTTGGATTAGCCTGGAACCAGAGACAGCTGGGGAATTTGAGATATCTACATAAGATTTGTGCAAAGATACAGGATAACAATGATGTTTAGTATCAATGGACTCCAAGTATCTCTCACCACAGGGAAATAAAATAAAGGGCTTATAAGCTTTAGAAAATTATATGAGCTGTCATTTTTCAGAGAGGATTTGGGAAATGCAAAAATCTCTCTGCTGCTCAATGTGCAAGTGGTAGGAAAAATGAAAACAAAGTCATGTTCAGAGTGAAGTACTATTGTGCTATCAGAAACCAACAGCACCGCCTCATTTGCATTGCAATTGTGCACTGAGCATTCGTCAGAAGTGTGTCAGGATGAAATGTATGTTTCTGAGAAGGGTGACAAGGCCATGAAAAAACTTTCCTGTAAGTGGCTATAGCAACTCTAATTTTCTTTTTCTCTAGAAAAGAGGCTTGTATAAGAGTGCATGAAAAGAGTTTTAAACACTGTAAAAAATACTGTAATAAAACATGGACTAGCTAGCTCAGGAGTAATAGTCCTTATATTCCATGAGGAAGACTCTAACTTCTTGTCCCTTGTCCTGTTGTGTTCTAAGGCTATTCCAGGAGCTTCATGTTCACATATCTTAGGAGTGCTCCATGGGTCAACTCAAGGCAATTTTCATTTTTCTTATCACAGTTTCATTAATAAATGAAACACATCACAGCATTTAATTGGGCTGTGAAATGTATGATTATAGAGACTGTCTGAGATCAAGACTTCAAAGAACACCAGAAAAGATCAATATTAAAAATTGCCATTAATTCTAATAAACCTCGTGGAAGAGGTATATTAAGATTCATAGTTTAAGGTATAAATCATTATCTGTACAATACCTATGGGGAGATATTTGCTTGATGCAGCCGTCTTCTTTCTTATCTGAACACGTATGCTATTGTTGATCTGCCAGATACAGGTTTACACTGTTGTCTTACTGCTGTCAGGTTACAGGACTAACATGTATTCAAATCAGATTTCAAGTGACACTGATATATTTTTGTCTTTTGTGTTACCTATCTTCATTCTTCTCTACCAGTGAGATCTTTCAGGGAGACAAAAATAATGGGTAAAACCTACTCAGTTTCCTGTGTTCAAACTGATTTTCTACAACTGAACAGTCAAATCACACAGTCATATATCTGGGCAAAAATTATTATAGATAATCTGTGAAAATCTTCAAAAATTCCCAACATGCTTGTCATTTAAATTACCAGAACTTCTCATCACAATTAATTTTTGTTGCAAGAAAGTTAAAAGAAAAAAATTAATTAACCATTTTCCAAAGGACTATAACTCCTTTTTATTTGTAAGCTGGACATTATCTTCACAACAAAGACTGATAGGAATTTCACTTTTTTCTCCACTGAGAAACAGGAGAGGTTGCATCTCTCAGGTTTCCATCAGAGGCTGATTCTGTATTGGAGTATTCAATATTCCACATAGCCCGAGTATCTCAAAGGTAACCTGGCTTTTTGATATGTAAGACACAGGTGAAAGACGTTCCCTTGCCCGGGACATGTTCTGCTTAGACTGATACAGCAGCAGAAAATTTCTGGTACCTACTCTCCCCCAGTCAGGCTAATAACATTGATGTGCAAATAGACACAGAGGTCACCACAGTGCAGCATGGAGTCCACTTTGGGTTTAAAACACTTACCAGTACCCTGGCTGTCTATTTACAGGTTCTCATCTAAAACTTCAGAAACTGAAAACCTGAAATTCCGGTTAAAAATACTTACCGGATAGAATTTTTTTTTAATTTATTTTTTATTTACAATGAAAGAGTAAACATGATGGCTTTTCAAGAATATTCTTAGATTTAAAAAATGTATATTTTGGTTGTTAGTGACTTTGGTGATGTACGCAGTAACTGTTTCTTATTTACTGAGACATTTATGCTTTTTTCAAAGGTATGAAATTGGCTGTATTTCTGTTTTGCTGATGCAAAAGCCAAGAAGTTTTCTCATTAACATTATCTTTTGCTTCAGCTTCTCATTTTATTTCACATCCCAGAGTAACTAAGCTTGTTAGGGAATTTCAGCCAAACCAGCCAGATGCTCCTAACTCCCATAATATTTTGTGAAGTCCTCATGTGGAGCCTTGAACAATGTGCAGTGTTCCAATAAAACCAAACTGAACCTGAAACACCAAACAGATGATAAATAAAAGACAGACAGAGGAAGGGAGGGAATATTTGGCAGAGTCATAACAATCCACTTACATTATTGCTCACATTTTTGCTTCTACTGCTGGCATCCAAATGTCAGTTTGATTACATGAGTTTTTATGCAATATTTAATTCTGTGAACTCATATGGTTAAGGCACAAATTGTAGCCTATAGTTAATGGTATTCAAATGCTTTTTTGAAAAAAAGGTATCTTCAACAGGAGTGTCAAACAAGAATTTTCACTTAGGAAGATGAGGTGGGAATAGCTTTTAATATAGGAGAGCCATCTATCCACCAGTGGACACAGATGTATCCCAACTGCAACAAGCACAGGGTACCATCTTCATCCATGAAAAGGAACATTTTGGAGATTGAGTGCATCAAAAAAAGCCAAGAAGCACTGCTACAGACTAAGGAGTCATATATCTGAGCCAGATCCACTCATTAGTCTGATGGGAACTTTGCAGACGTATGTTGTATGAGATACATTTTGATGGCCACCTGTTGATCAGACTGGGGAAATGCAGTGGAAAATTTTAAAGGTAATATCCTAAATAGGCAGATAGTAGGTCTGTGTGCCAAATTCATTTTTTCTGTTTCACTTCCATTCACTAAGGTGCATGGAAAGTGCTGCCATTTGTCAATGAGATTAGAATTATTTTTAAATACTTCTGCTGGCTTCTGCCAGCGTCATAGGATTTGCATCTAATATGATTTTATGTTGATTTAAATTGTTTCATAATGAAATGGAAGGTAAAAATGTCCATACACAGATTCAATTTGATGAGGAGGTTAGAAAAAGTTATTAAGTACCATCAATGAATATTTTACTAAAATGTGATGCGACTGTGCAGCCTCGAAAGCTGTATTTCCATTGCTAGTAGGAGGCCCTAAATGTTGTGCTAAGATCGACAGGTCTCAAGACTGAAGTTGGTCAGACTTGCTCTGTCTGAAATTTTCTTAATTTGTAACTTGGATTGCCTGTGACATACTTTCTATAATTGAACAGGTGTCTGTGGTTAATTTGTTTTACTTTTGTTTACTTGTGCATGGTACAATGCCTTCTACACCTAACAGGAAATAGCAGATATTTTAGGCAACATGAGATATTTATGATTCTAATTACAATTCTTGTAGGACAGCAGAGCACTTGAGGTTCAGAGTCATAGGATGTGGTGCAGAGATGTGGGCTTGGGATGGCAGGTGAGGTGTCCCAGTTTGCACTGCAGACCCCATAACCAGCTCACCTGCTCTCTGTAGAGGAAATACTGACCTGAAACTGGCCAAAAGTACTTTGGGGGGTAGCAGAGAAAGGAAAGAAATAAAATTTCACACAAGTAAAATGTAACATACACATCAAACAAAGATGTCACCTGTATGCTAAAGACAAATGAAGATAAAGCAAAGGTGTAAAAGGGTGGTATCTAGCCAGAGGACTGACACCAAGTGGATTATAGAGTGAGGAACAATCAACATGACAGTCACAGTCCTCCCAGTGAGGTAGGCCAGGTGTTGACAACCACACCACCACAGCCACAGCCATGAGGACAGAAACCTTAGAGTGACAATAGCCTAGAAAGGTTGAATACAACACTGGGAAAAGGGATAGGACCACATCTGTGTAAAACAGCTTAAACTGCATTGCTCCTCTTTTGCTGTAACACTTTTGATCTAAACTTTGAACATTTCAGTTATATTAATAATTTATTTGATTTAATTATATACAAGACAGTCTTCTTCTTTGCCATTAAATAAGGTTTTAATGTATCAGTGTTAAAACATTACTTTATAACATAAATTCTGAAAAACAAAAAGTAAAAATCAAGCATTAGATAGGGAAGAAAATATATAGCTGCTAAATTTAAAACTGGCAAATGAAAGATTATGAGAAAAACACCAAGAAATATGCAACTGTTCCATACTTATCAACCAAAACAGTATGTATAAAAGATTTACTTGGAAAAATTATATAGAAACTGCTTCTTATCCATTCCAAGTTTGTCTGTTCACACATTTCTTTTCCCCAGTACTCTCTGTCTGTTAAACGTTTGTTCAACTCCTAAAAGACCAGACCATTTAAGAGACTGGCAGATGAGGAAATGCTAAAACATTTGTTCACACTTACACTCCAATTTTCAGGAAAACTCATTTTAATATTTAATATTTGTCTCTTTCTGCAAAACTGTCTATGCTTTCCTCTAATGTTTATTACATTCAAATATTTAAATATGAGGGTGTTTTTGCACAAAATAAATGTTTAAAATAAATATTAAACATTTCAGATATGTTTGTCTAAAAATTATCTCAACCAAAAAGAAATCAGGCTACATGGAATTAAGAAACCTTTTCAGTTTTTTTCAACTGATTTTGTATTGGACACGAGAACAAGGATATATTTGGCTTTTGTATTTTGTGCCTTTATAGGAGGCATGATAGTAAGCACAACTCTAAAATGTCAGCACTGTGGAAAAACATCTGAAACACACAAATCAGGAATTAATGAGGGCTAAAAATTTAATGAAATTTAGATGATGTTTTTTAAATAGCTCATAACTCTATCAAAAGTGTTTAAGTTGCTATATTTAGATATGATTCAGTGATTGAATTAACTTTCATGCAACAAAGTAACCCTTAATAAAATTCAGTAACTTCAGATCACAGATTGAAAGAAGAGTTACAAATTGCCTTTTCTCTTTTAAGTCCTGTAGTCCTATCTAGAAGTGATCTATCACATTATAAAGATTTAAATTTTGTAATTTTTTGGTCAGCCAATGCTGCTTGTTTTCTCTTTGAAAAAGTTTCTCACAAAAATCTGTTTAGTAGCTGTGCTTTGGAAAAAAATTCCAGAGGCCACTTTAAGATCAGGCAAGCTAAAGAGTTAGGATATGACTCAGATTTGGTTCTGCTGCTCAGCAAGGGAAACTAAAGGCACAAATTATTTACAAACTTCAAGATTCCTTTCCTCTGTCATACCTAGCTACTTGACTACAGCTATTAAGATAATTTCATTTTTTCTGTCTATGCTAGCAAACAAAGCCTCACCCTTCTCCAATAACTGAAAATGCTTGGACGTGCTTTCCCTAAATTATCTTAACTTGGAATTTGTATGTAAAATGTACTGCTGCCTCATCAGTCTTGTGCCTTTCAGGCTCAACTCTAACTACAGACTACAGAAAAATTGACTGTAGAAGGCCAGGAAGCCAAAACATTGAGTGTTGTGCTGCCATCTTCTTATCTTTAAGAATTTTATAATGCATGGTTGAATGATTTAAAGTCAAGATTGAGAGATGTGAATGCAAGCATACGAGATCTCAATCTACTCTCCATATATAGTTTCCACCATTTCCTGTGGTCTTCTAGCTGCTGAGTGAATTTTGTGGGTTTGGGAGAAGCATGAAGGCAATGAAATTCAAAACCCGAAGTTTAGGCGTAGAGAAGGTTGGCCCAACTAGCTTAAGGGAGAAGAACTAATTTTACTATCTGATTTTTACAGGAGGCCTGTAGTTGGGGAAAGTATGGTAATTTTTTCCTTTTTTTTCATCCTTTTCTTAACATGATCATTCTCTAATCCATTTTTTGCTGAACCTTACAACTTGCCTTACATTTTTGTCTTGTTCTTATTGATTTTGTCCTGTATTATCTAAGCTGCTGAGTTACTGCGTTTGGAATGGATTATGGTTTGGCTTTATCTGATTTATTTCACATAAAATGTGTTGGATAACGGACAGATCGATTTTCAATTTGCTGTGTAAGATTCAGATCATGTCTTCAAAGCACTTTCTCTTACATATATATATATAAATGCATGTACTGCCTTGAAGCAGAGAAGCTTTAAAACTAAAGAGATTCACTGAAATTTTAAAAATTTCTCTTACAACTTGCTGGTAAGTAGGGATGGATAAACTAGCATGAGTAAGAAGGAAACTAAGACTTTATGCAACATACAGTGGCAAAAGTGCATTTCCAAGAGGAATATTTATTTTAAGTACACCCAAGAATTATTCCTCATCTGTTTTTATAGAAAATATAAACAAACATAAATTTCTGAGTCCAGACAAGTTAATGGAAGAAGTTCAAATCTCTATCAAAGAGCAGAATTTCATCTAGAGTGTCACAAGATCTTTCTCCAGATAGGCAGACCCATGTAAACCTATTTAAGTCAGTGCAGAGCACTGAGCTATGCAGTCTGGCTCTCCATTGCTTTGATCATAGGAACATATATCAGCTAAAATGTAGATTAAGAATATAGTCGCACTATGATGCTTCTGTAATCAGTAAAACAAGAAAGAGAAACTCATCTTCAGAGAATAATTCTTATTTTCCCTGTAGAATAGCTATTTCTTTCCACTGACCACAGCAGAAACTGTAAGCAATTATTTTATTAATATATCATATGCACTTCAGTACCTGAAGAGAGAACAATCAACACTTCTGACCAGAGATCGCATGTTCTAGTTTGCTTTGTCTGTTAGGATAAAGAAAAGGTCCCTCTAATCAGCTTTTCAAGTTTGGGTACACTTGTCCAGGCAACATGACACCATTTTAAAAGACTAAAACCCTAAATGTTTCAAAGGATCCCTGCTTTAATTTGGAAAGACATTCAAAAATGTTTACAATTTTGATGGAGATCTGTATTCATGGATAATATCATGGAAAGATCCTGAACATATAATTTCATTTTACATCTACTGGCTCAAGTTGTAATAGAAACTGGGCTTTCATTTTGGAATTTTGGTACAATTGACGCCTGGAATAAATGTGAAATTAGTTGCAGCAGATGGTCTCTGCCTATTCCTGGTGGGTGGATTTCTCTCTCATATCTTTTCCAGAAAGATGACTCTGGGAAAGAAGCATGTCATAATAACCAGCAGCTGTCAAGAGGGAGCAAAATAGCTGCTGCACTCCACTCTGGGATGACTGCTTCAGAAGGATAGCACTGGGAAAGCCAGGCTGTATTTATAAAATGGAGTAAGAGCCTGGAATGAGACTCTAATAAATGTTACATTTCTACATACTCAGTCATAGTAGTAAAATACTCATTGTGGGCTGGTAGCTACCATTGCATTTCATTCTGGTCTCTGGTTTTAAAAATAATGCTTTTATAGGGCACACTAACAATAGCACTGTTACATACACCCAGAAAGAGAGAAGGATTATGTAAGGAACTAGATTCATAGTAACAAAACAGACTGGAAAAGAAAAATATCTGATTTCTAAACAAAATGGGTAGCATCTATCTTCAGCCATCGGTGTGCATTCATAATCTCAATTTAATTTTTATTTTTTTCAGAAATATCCCAGTCCCACAAAAATCATGTTTTTGATTCAAAATGCATGATTGCTCATTTCAAAATCAAAATTTGTCAATAATAGCTGATACTATTTGGTAATGTGCTTATAAAGCATACTTGGACTTTGCATAGTATATTTCCACAGTCCAGATTATTTACTACAAATAATTGTTTCCAGTTTGGGTTGGGAAGAACATTGTACTTTGGTTAAACTTCTATCACTGAGATGTTATTAAAAATCCCTAAAAAAGCATACTTGTCTGGTATTTATGAATTACTCATGTAGGTTTTGTTGGAAAGGCACCATTGGCCTTTAAATATATAAACAGATGGAAAATAGCCATAATGATTTAAGAACTTGACAAATGGCTTATTCACAATAAGGATGGAGGATCTCACCTCCAAGGGGAGTCTGAGGGAACTGTGTTTGTTCAGCCTGGAGAAGAGAAGGCTTTAGAGTGACCTAACTGCAGCCTCCCAGTACCTGAAGGGAGCCCACAGGAAAGAGGGAGAGGGACTATTTACAAGGCCATGCAGGGACAGGGCAAAGGGGAATGGCTTCAAACTGAAAAGAATAAGTTAATATCAGATACAAAGAAGAAATTCATCACTTTGAAGGTGGTGAGACAGCAAAGCAGGCTGCTCAGAGAGGTTGTGGATGCTTCATTCCTGGGAGTGTTCAAGGCCAGGCTGGATGGGGCTTGGAGCAGCATGATGTAGTGGAAGGTGCCCCCATGGCAGGGGGTTGAAACTAGATGAGTTTTAAGGTTTGTTCCAACCCAAATCCTTCTATGATTCGATGATATACGTAAGAGATATATATATAGCTGTTTATGTGTCCATAATGACTTTAATCCCTTTATCTGTGATTGACAAATTAATACCTGACACTATTTAATACTGATTCACATCTGTATTTTGATACTTTCTTAAAATGGGCCTAATACAAGGGTTCTTTACTTTCACTGTGATTCAAAGACCCCATTTTGTGCTATTTTATTAGCTTATTGCAGCAGTTGCATGAATATGTAAATGTGTTTTGAGTATTTAACATATCTGGTGATTAAAAGATTTTGAATTGTTCAAAAACTATTTAACAGGATATGAACAGAAATTTAGTGTGGTGTCAGTTGACTCAATGAGATGAGTAAAGGGAGGCTTTCATTCATCTCAAACTGCATTCTGGGAAATACTTAGTTTTTATATCCAGCTCACTTTGGCACACGTGTACCACTGGTTCAGTTTGAATCTGGCCATCAGTTGCATTAGGTATGAACATATGTTTTTTTTAAGTAGCAAATGCACTATTTATAATTCACAGAACTCTTCCACCTTTTGTTCACATATATGTAAAATTACTTCTAGGCGCTATTTAACCCATCTACATAGTTTCTATTCATAAAGATGTAGAATTTTTGAGGCTTCCATTGTAAATTTTCAGTTCAATTGAACATACTTTTAAATTACAAATTAGCTATTTCTGTCCACAATACTGAATAATTCTTGTGGCAATATTTATTCATAGTAAAGATAAACAAGCAATTAAGGCTTTGGAATTTGAAACTCATAGTTAATATTTTCTAATGTTCAAGTAGAGTCAAATAAGATAGTGGATGTGAAATAATAGTGTAGGCAAAGGTATAGACAACTTGAAGATGATAACCCTGAAGACTTTAAGTGCTTCTGTGGAAGTTTCTCTATGCTGCAAAGCTGTGTGAAAATAGCAAAGATAATCGCATTAGTGTATGGGAAATAAACACAGACAGCACATGACAGACAGCATAACTCACTCTTTTGCATAAGGGGGAAGCAAATCATTGTGAATTATACAGTCATCACAAACCTTGACATAATTCAAAACAACTGTCAGTCATTGTGTGAGAAAGTTATGTGACTCCAGGACAGGATTAATTCAGGCTAGGGCAGCAGTTCATAAACAAATAATCACCTTTACCAAGATAAGATTTTTACTTCTTCTTTAACATCTTAATTTTTTTCCACATTATTAGACTAGTTTTAGGGAAATATTTTTGAGGACAAAATTCTCAGATTTTTCCTGCAATACTACAGTAATCACCAGGGAATGAAAGTGATATTTAATTTTTCTATTTTCCACGCTATTTTGGCTTTTCATATGAGACTACATTGTCCAGAAATATCATTTAGTATTCTAGAATAATATTTTCATCTTCTTTCCTGCAGTCGTTTGCACTTTTAGTTTTATAAATTATCCTTGCAGAGTACTAAACTTTGGGGGTTGACAGGGATCAAAGGTGAAGCAAAGCCTTCTTAAAAACTTAAATTTTGAGTATTATGATACTGTATACACAGTATCAAAGGCACAGTAATAATTCACAGTAGTGGAGAAAAGTGTCAGAAGTATAATTCTTTGAATTAATTTTTAATTCATGTCTTTCTAACCTAGTTAACGCTTACATAGCGTGTGTAATAAACACATTCTGTTGCTCTTTTATTTACGTGTGTGTGTGCTTCCTGATTAAGATTTTTACAATATGAAGACCTTTAAGATTCATTTAAGCAGTTCACTACAAATCACATTTTTTCCTCAGTTTATTGCGGTTTGTGGCATCTCATTCTTTTTCCCCAAGGAAAGGTAGATAAAAGTAAACACGGCTATTCTGTAGCAGCTCATTTCTCCGATTTTTACGTTGATCTTACAATGGCCTTTACCACTTTTCCTGTGCACCAATTCCAAAATTTTCAGGGCTCTCAGATTAATCTCCTTTTTTTCCTTTGTCCTTATTTTGTTCTTATGTGGACAAGATCATTTTCAAGATGGACTGACTAGGCTTTTACCAGTCCCTGTCCAGAAACCAGTCATGCATGAGCTCTTTGATCCAACAAAACACTGAAGCTCATTATTAACTGAGAATACTGTTATATTTATGGAGTCTACCCCAGAATCTAAATGCTGCTGTCTGTAGTACTACTTTTCTGAAATTCTGATTTGCATTCTGTGTTGTACAAGCTAAGGATAAAAAAACCTCAGGTTTGATATGACCTGCTATTACTATTATTCTGGTGAGGAGACTTTACAAGCATTTAGTTGATCTAAAGTTCTTCCATTTATGATAGAAAAAGGTTTCCTGTTTTTTGTTTTGCTTTAGGTGCTACAACTTCTTGACAGGTTGAATGAGCAAGAGGAGCTAATCAGTGCTCCTGCCCTTCTGTCCTCACAAGACATGTTTTTATTTGTATAGCAACTGCGTGAGTCCAGAATGGAAAACATTTTTTTTTCCTTTTTTTTTATTTTACCTTACCGTGGTTTTAGTTATTCCAAANCCAGAAAAAAAACCCCAACAATACTCCCAACTCTAATTTATAAAGAAAAAAATATATTAGGAACTTTACTGCCATTATTCATTAATCCTTATTCAAGCAGAAAGGACTTACATCCTTGGTGGAACTTGCTATGGGCTGAAGTCTAAAGGGCCTTGGTTGCTGAGCCCCAACTGTTTACAGTTTTTTATGCTTTGTGATACACCTGTTTCTTTCTTCAGATCAGTTTCTGTTTACTCTGATCAATTAAATCAACACAAAAATGTCAGCATTCTACACTTCAGTTGGCTCAGTCCCATCCATGTTCAGTGCTAATAAATGGCCTGTCTTTAAGCAGTTATCAGTTTAATTCAAAGCAAAACTTCTGGCCATGAATTTGAAGCCACAGATAGCAGATGAACAATCAAACTCTTTTTTTTCCCCATTCTGTGCTTGTTTCAGTTTTTCTTTTCTCTCACCTGTAAGAAGGGAAAAAATACAAACAACAATATAACAAAATATAATAATTTCCATGTGGCCACATTTTGCTTGTATTTAACAATTAAAAAAAAATACAATATTCAGCTTTCCCATGTGACAGCTTCTATTCAGTGCTCCTAAATTCATTGCCAGCTTCATTATCTCTGAGCTTTATGCCCTTTAGTTACCAGAAAGTAGAATATATTATGGAATGCTATGATTCAAAGGGATAAAAATATCAATTATCACAATTGTTGGATTCATCTACCCATCCTCTCTTGCTTGTATAAGTGCATATACAATTGCTCTTGTTTTGACTTCAGTTTTAGGCATCAGCCAGACATTTAGGTATTCAAATAACCAGGTAATTTGTCTCAAACATGTGCTGAAACAAAACTGCATCCCAAACTGTCTGCAGTGACAATTTTTTTTATCATGATAAAAGCAAGAGAGAAGCAGGTTTTAGAAAACCTATCTGGTGCCACACATGCATGAATATTCACAACCAAGGACAACACATCCTTTATCCCTTGACTATGATTACAGCTTGTAAGCAGGAACTTCATCTACAGCACAAATATTCTGGTAACACCTTTCATTTGAATTTCAAATATAATGATAATTTTTTTAAAATCATGTTCAGTTGTGAGCAGTTCTCTGTCAGAAGAAAATGTTTCAGTGGTTAAATTGCTTGAAATAAAGAGCTGATGCACCTGAGTTGTTAGCACCATCAATCTTTTTGAGCTGTTTTGATTTCTTTGCCTTTTATTTATGTTTTTTTTCATTTAAGAGAGACATTGTACAGATATTTGATTACATCTTGGAATGTTGAAAGGAAGTGTGTTGATTATGTAATATTTTTCAAGTTAAAGGTTCCATGCTAGCCAATGGAATGTAAAAAAGAATGGACACTATAAACATGCATTGAAATAAATGGCTTAATAAGATATAACAATTTAAAATATCAAAACACAATTTTCACTGAAGCAAAATTCCCAACGTTGATTATGGATATGTGTGCTTTTCTCTGCTTGTTTTACTCCCTTTACACCAAATAGAACTTTCAGATAAGGATATTTATGCATTTAATTCAATTTACCTGTGTGTTGTATGTACAGAAAGGATGTTACCACAATTGTTAAAATGGTTACAGGTGAACGTCAAATAGTAAGAATATGGATAAAAAAACTAGTAGGTTTTTTTTTTTGTTTGTTTCTATTGAAATAGAAACTTCAGGGCACCATTGGGGTTTGTTTAGGAATCTGGCCTGATGTCTTCAGCAGTTTTTTCCCTTACAGATAGTACAGCATATTGGTCTAGACTGTCCTGCTGCAGTACATTTCAGGCTGGCTACACACAGGATACATCTGTTTTACTGTCTGTTTCTACTCTGAGCCAGTAATGCAGCACAGAAAAACAGAAAAGCTTTCTTTCTCAATCAAACAAACAAAAAAATCTCTTTTATCATTTCTGTCATGTGTACACACATAATGGCCATCTCAGTAGGAAGAAAACATACTGAACTACAAGAAAGGAATAGAAAATCAGCAATCTGCAACAGCTTATGCAACTAGATCAAATTGGTTGCTTTTGTCTTCTTTTTCTTTGTTTACATTCATCATTTTTCATCAAACTCTTGTATATCAATGTCTGTATAATGTTATTTTTGTGTAGATTCCAAACACTGTTATACCTGAATCACTTGCTGCAAAATGCACCAAGGTAATTGTTTATATTTCTAAAATGACGATTCTTTTTCATTCCTGGTACAATTCTTTTTCATTGTAACGATATGACAGTGTTGACCAGAGCTGTCTTCTGATATCTTTTGAATATGAAACATCCTTAAACAAATGATTTGCTGTGTACATGTATATTACACCATTTTCTAGCAGAACTGCATCCCAGGGGAGAGCCTGCCTCTGTTCTAACTACATTGGGTCCTGCTTGAGAGATTTTTTTTTATTTTGCTGTTAAGTGCAATGGGAAGTAATTTCTTTTTAAGAGATATTTTCAGAAAGGCTGCACAGCCAAAGAGAGTGTGGGTGTGCAGAGGCAAAGGGAGGCTGCCTTGGCACCTGGGGTTGAATAAAGGCTGAAAGGCCTGCAAAGGAGCTTGACATTCTCTCATAGACCAGAGCTGCAAGGTGGCATGCTAGAATTGCTGTGGGGTAGAGTTCATGATGATCTGTTTGCCAGACACAATGACACACAAACCCCTCTCATCTTTTTAAGACCTTGAAAGTTCCTAGGCACATCCTCTCAAGAAGGTTTTCTACAGACAATATTTTTTGTGTTTCCATTTTGGAGCATGTCATCAGACTAGGGACAGCAAATCTTGTCAGAAAATTAACTCTGCTTCTTACCTTCATTTTATAAAACCTCCATGCAAATGCAATCAAAAACTTATTCAGACTTGAAAATATAGCACATCAGTGTCCAGACCAAGAGGAATCTGTGGGCATAAAAATTTTATTCATGATGTGTGATTTTTTCACTTTAAGTTTGCTGAATCCCATTTTAAAACTAGAAGAATGATTCTATAAACATAGAATATTGTCTTATTTCAGGGTTTTTTGTTATTCCACACTATTTCTAGATGACAAATATTCAGCTAAAAGGTCTTGCCAGACTGCTATCAGAACCCAATTAAGATATTTTTTCAGTATGTTCAAGTGTGTCTTTTTTATAATTATATTATATTTAAAACTGTGCTCTAAGAATATATGTAGAATTTTTCTGGTTTTCCCTGGCACGTAAAAATATATACACATTGACATATATATATATGCCTATATATGTATGTATATCTTTTTTTCCTTGTATATTTATAGCCTAATTCCTTTGTCAGCTGAAGTTCTGACAGTGATCTCAAATGGATCAGAGCATCATTTGTATTTTCAG
The DNA here is from genome assembly GCA_013397245.1 of Thryothorus ludovicianus. Lineage (NCBI taxonomy): Eukaryota > Metazoa > Chordata > Aves > Passeriformes > Certhiidae > Thryothorus > Thryothorus ludovicianus. The sequence continues at coordinate 68,299 of VZTB01014368.1, forward strand.
TTTCTGGTGCTCATTTTGTGCAATTCTTGCTTTTCTATAATCCTGTAATGACAGGACATTTTCGGTGTTCTGCCCATACCTTGCTTGTTCTTTCCTTGTCTGCAGGTCCTGTGCTATATCTCAATCTACTCTTTCTTCATGTCCTACATTTCCTTTGCCTTTTTTTTTTTTGTCCTTGCCTTTTTCTATTTTTATCTTCTGTTTTTAATCCCACTTCATGTTTCCTTCAGAGATTTTCAAAATGTTACAGTGACTTACCAGAAAATCCCTGCAGGGTTTCATTTTCTCACAACAACTTGGGAAACTCTTCATGCTGAATTCATGTCACTTGAGAATTTCTGGCTAAACAGACAAGATGGTAAAGGACTGAATGTGGAGGAATTGCAGGTAATGACTAATTTTAATCTGATTCTGTCAGATATTGTCTAATTATACACGAATGGATAAGAACAAAACCCCCAGCATGAAATCCCCAACATCTTTCAGATAAGTGAGGAAGATCTGGTTGCAGTTAACTGACATATCTACGCTACCAAAACAGACATGAAGAGATCTTTTATTTTTCTTTGGGGAATTTCTTTGGGAATTTCATCTCCCTGTGTTATTTCCCACAGAAAATTCAAAATTTTGACATTGTAACAACCATCCTCTCTGACAAAGTAACTGTGCATTGCTCCATCAGGAATACAAGGAACACCACCTTGAATTACACACAGAGAGTGGCTAGGTGGAAGTTCCTCACTCCTATAACAACCATCTATTGTGTTTCTTCAGAACTCCAGGTTTTCCTCTGAGTGTTTGGCTCAAGGTTGTTTTTTAGAAAATATCTAGAAAGATCCATATGTATAAAAACACTTGTCTGGATGTGTAAGAAATTAAGAGTTTAATTTTATTTTGGAGCCACCTAATGACTGTGTTTACAAATACAGCTGAAAATACCCTAAGGGACAAAAGAGACGTATTTCAGAGATGAAGGATGTCATGTTTTTGTCATGAAAAATAAAACTACCATTTTATTTTCCCTCTCAAAACTATATACTTATATAGTTTCTTCAAATGTCTGTAATCTCAAAGTAATATTTTATTATATCAAAGGAGTCTTATGAATTCTGGAAAGAAACGTCTTTCTCACTTGGAAGTGAAATACGCAAACCCTTAGAATATAAGCTTCAACATTAGGCTGAATATTCTGGATAAGATTTTTACACAGCAAATGATCAATAACTGCCATTCATGAGCGCCTGTTATTTGGTGCTTCCTGAGTACTCTTTTATGTGACATCTAAGCAGCGATTTCTTTCACTGACAAGTAATGTGGCAAGCAAAGTTTTGTGTGTGCATTCTTCATTGTGATTATAAGATTTTTCCTTAGGACTGACAATATAGTTAAAATTTTCCTTATAACTTCTGGTTATGTATTTTATTAAGCTTATGAAACAATGGGTTTGAAACTTCTTTACTTTGGTCTACAGTCTAGTGGTGTATTTTTTAAAAACTCTCAGACAATTAATTCAGATTTTTCTGAGTAATAGAATAAAAGCATGTAATGATTAGCATCTTAAAATATTAATGAGCAGTAATAACAGAGCAGAAAACTAACTGAGGTGAGAAAGGGATTATACATTTTGCATACAAAAAGTTATTGCATTTACCAAGCCAAGCTGAGCTAAGTTATAGACTTGGTCTCATATATCAGTAGGTGAGGATTTGAGAAAAAATTTAATCTATTTTAAAGCTATGAAAAACACTGTTAAGAAGATTCTTTGAAATAGAGATTTTTCTAAAGGCTATATGCTATGCAAGAATAACAACAGTTAAAAGGACAAAAATTGGCAAGGTTTTGCCAATTCTTTTGACCAAGTTGAATCACAGAATAAGCTGAGTTGGAAGGGACTCATTAGGATCATCCATTCCAACTCCTCGCCCTGCATAAGACCATCCCCTAGAATCATGTCATGTGCCTGAGATTGTTGTCCAAATGATCCTTGAACTCTCTTAGGCTTGGTCCTATGACTACTTCCCTGGGGAGCCTGTTCCAGTGCCCAGCCAACTCTCTGGGTGAAGAATCTTTTCCTGATACCTGACCTAAACCTCCCCTGACACAACTTCAGGCCAGTTCTGAGGTCTTGTCACTGGGCTCCACAGAGCCTGTTCCTCCTCTTCCCATCGCAAGGAAGTTGTAACTGCAATGAAGTCTCCCCTCAATCTCCTCTTCTCCAGGCTGAACAGACCAAGTGACCTCAGCCATTCACCATCCAAGTTGCTCTCCTTTGGACAGTCTCTTATATCTTTGTATCTTTCATATATTGTGTCACCCAGACCTGCCCCAGCGCTGGAGGTAAGGCTGCCCCAGGTCAGAGCAGAGCAGGACAATCCCTTCCCTTGCCTGGCTGGTGATGCTGTGCCTGATGCCCCCCAGGACAGGGTTGGCCCTCCTGGCTGCCAGGGCACTGCTGGCTCATATCCAACTTGCCATTGACCGGATTCTCAGATCCCTTTCTCGGTTATGAATCTCCAGCGTCTCATTCCCCAATCTGTACATCAGAGGCTGCCTCATCTCAGGTGCAAAATCTGGCACTTGCCTTGGTTGAAATTCATAGAATTGGTGATTGCCAAGTCCTCTAGCTTGTTCAGGTCTCTGCAGGGCCTCCCTCCCCTCACAGGAGTCAACAGCTCCTCCCAGTTTTGTATCATTTGCGAACTTGCTCAATATCCTTTCCTTTACTACATCCAAGTCATTTACGAGGATGTTGAAGAGCACAGGGCTAAGGATGGAGCCCCGTGGAACTCCACTAGTGACATGTCACCATTCTGATGTCACCCCATTCACTGTAACCCCTTGTGCCTGACCTGTGAGCCAGGTGCTCATCCAGCACATGAAGTGTTTATCCGGCTAAAAGTGCTGCACATTTTGTCCAGAAGGATCCTTTGAGAGACAGAATCAAAAGCTATGCTGAAATCCAAAGTTATTACATCAACAGGCTTCCCTTGGTTAGCTGGGAGAGTTATCTTGTCGTAAAAAGAAATCAGGTCTGAATAAAAAACTAGATCAAAAACATCATCATTTTAATGGCAGATATGAATATGTACATTGTAGATGCTTGGCTTGCATACACACTGGGTGGATGTAAGTCAACTGAGGTGATGTTTAGAGAAAATGGGTTTGAGGTATTCTCAGCTGGTGAGGGGCTCACCATTTCTGGCACAGTGATCTTGTGGGATCTGCTGCCTTTCTTGCATGTCATAACATGATTACCCCACCTGTCCTGATAATTACATTTTTACATTGCTAAGGTAATTTGAATTGTAGGCAACCCAATTTCATCTGCCTGCCAAAAGGCTCCTTGACATCTGTAGTCAGAGAATAAAATATTGTGAGGTGCAAGTTTCTTGGTATTAAGCTACAGCTACTGTGCACTTGGATATTAGCCAGAGCCTTTAATCAAATGGATGTATGGGGTCTCAGACAGCCATATGTGGGATTCATCAGAGAAATGCAGGCACCTATTGCTGTTAGTTATCTGCATTGAAAGAGTAATCCTACACTCCCTTCAGAGCTAGAGTGAAATAGCCACAACCAGACACAGTGACTCTTACCCTAAAGTGGATGTCTAAAATAGTCCTGATAAATCACTCTTCAAAAATGCTCAGTCCTCTCCCAGCTGTGAGAGGAGCTCAGCTTGGTCATAAAATTTCTGAAGTTAAGTAAAATGTATCCTACTTCTGGCATCCAATTTATGGTGGTCTTTTTTTATGGGATATGGTAATATAACAGATTTACAGAATAATTCCTAAGGGATATTTTTATTACTTTACATATTTTAGTCATACCTCTTAGAGAACAAGCCTGCTCTTACTTACAGAAGGCCATGATGAGCCTTTTCCCATCAGCAGCAAAGAGCAGAAGCACTTAAAAGCACTCAGTAGATGCTAGCTAGTATTTTCTAACAGGTAAGAACTTGTAGATAAATGCCAGAGCCATGAATTATGGTAAGTTTCAGTTCTATAAAGTAGCATAAAACCAACTTTTACATTATTCTTCATATTGTCTTTTCCCCAGCTAAATGCATATCAAATTTTTGGCTTATATACAGAAGTAAAAAAAAAAAAATTGAGGATAAGAGCAAACAAACACATTATGCATGACTTAAATGGAAGGTCACAAAATTATTCTGAGCTTTGTTGTCTACAGAAAACTTAAATTCACTAATATTTATATTTTGACTCTTGACATCTGAGAAATTTTCTGGCAGGCAGTTCTGCTTGCATAGAGACAGGACTATTATCACAGGAAGGAAGATGTTGGAATTAGTTTTCTGCATAAACTCTCCTTCAAAAATTAAAGGTTTGGGTTTTATTTTAAATCCATGGCAACAGAGAGGTTAGTGATTCAGATGCCAAAAAGAGAAAGCCTCAAGAGAAGACCTAGGATTTATGTATCTCAACATTTTAATTAACACTTCTCAGAAAGAACAAATCACAAAGCAAAAGAGGTGACAACTCTGGCTTATTTTGCAAGGATAAAATTTCCTTTTATAAAACCAGAAATTTGTTTATTGTATTCAAAATTGTCTGTAGCAATGACCTGAACCTAAGACAACTTGCTGCCCCTACATCAAGTGCAAAGTTAGATCCAATGATTACAAAACAAACACTGGGGTGTTTGGAAAAAGATCCAACCCATGGAGGGGTTTCCATCTTAGCAGATGACTTTTTAGATGGCATGGTTAGAGATTAGAAGTGGAATATACAAAAATCAGTTATTGTACCTTGTATACTAATGTGGCAAATGTTTATCCTCTACATTTCCTTTTCTATAAACCTAGATTCTTTTTTTTAAGAAAGGAATGTCAATAACCCACATTACATTAAAAGATTTGTTGCATTTTTTTCTTTAAATTTTGCAGACTTTAACTCTTTTTGTTACCTCTGAAGTACTCTTTCCTGACTCCCAGCGACTGCATCAGAGTTGCTCCAGCTAAGCAATTCCTTTAAGTGTTAATGGTTTTATATCTTTTATGATTCTGTTTTCTAAGCAGTCCTGCTTAGAAAAAAGAAGTTAAATATTTCCTCTTTGGCTCAAATAAAAATGACATTAAGTGATTAAACACATTGAAATATGTCCAGTCTCTGAATATGAAATGTAACTCAAAATATCTGTCAGTTGCTGCAGTTACTATCCACACGAGTTACTTTAAAATAAGTCTGTAAACCTATTCAGAGTTGTAATGACATACTTAACAAAGAAAAACTGTTTGCAAATTCACACAAATGCAATATGTTTTGCTCCTAAGTGTTTGAAGTACTGTTCATGTTCCTTGTGCAGAAAATAATTTCTCCATTTATTCTTGATATCCTTTACAACTCTTTTCCAGATTCATATATTTTCAAATATTAAGAAATATATGACAAAAATTTCAGTATTGAAACTCATGACAAAACTTTTATATTTTTCACTAATACACTTCCAGGTACTCCTCAGTCTGCTAAAACCTAGGGTTTTAGCTAGGGTTTGCCCAAGCTCATGACTTGTAGGTCTTTTGGCATTGACACCCTTCTGAACATGGATCTCACAATGTCTTTGCGGAGACTGTAGAATGCATTTATAGAGGTCTCTGTGAGGTGCAGGGTCGATATAGTGTGAAATAGGAGAGACTGGTAATATAAGGATGAGAAAATACATTCCAAGATATCCTTACTTTAAGGAATTGTCAAGAACAGCTTGTGTACAGCTTCTGTACTTTCTAGGTATCCCTGTGTTTTGTGGGAGAAGGTTTTTTTTAATAAAGTGTTGTGGTGAGCTGGAAAATTTCTTTTGTATCTTCTCTTCAGTGATGATCCACAAGAATTTTCCCAGCCTAACTCATCAGTACCTTTTCTCCTAAAATATTTTAAGGCTTTTCAAAACAAGACAAGAAGAAAAAACCCAGAGTTGTTTGTGGCTGAAATTTATAAATGAGAGGATAGGGATTTTGATGAATCAGTAATCAGCAGAGATTCTCATATAGGCCCAGAAATAGGCAAGAAATATGTGGAAAGTTAGATAATATATGTTTAATCAGACCTTTCATCATTACATGAGTGAAAATATAGGCAAGCTTTAGGCACACATTTTCTGAACTGGACAATTATCAATTGCTCCTACATTATCTTTAATAGCACAAACAGAAATGTGTTCATTGAAAGACTCCACTATTTGCATGTTAAAAGGTCTACTGGAATAAAATGTGTTGTTCTCTGCACTTCATTAATTTCTCAATAAAATGGGAAGTACAGTCTTTGAATGGCTGGCTGATTCAAAAAAGCATGCAATTAAATAAAAAAATAAGATTCCACAGAGAGAGTGTAGTAGCACGATCTAACCAAACAGGACAATGTGCTGTTGATTTCTGACCTTCTAATGTTCCAGGTTGTCAGAAATTTTTGAAGTGACCTTTTATGCTGCAATATATTTGCTATTTTTTTTGGTGTCAGCCTCTGATTTTCCTTACCATGTGAGTCACACAACTGCTGCTAATGTAAACTTTTCACCTGAGCAATTGATTTATGCACGTGCCTGCATACACACACAGAGTAGAAATGCTTTGCCAATATTGAGAGAATGAAAAGTGTATTGTGTTAGATTACAAATCCCTGCTCCTCTTCATCATTCAAACCCACATTTGAAAAATATTTTGCATTTCAGACAAAAAAAGAAAACATTCCTCGAAGTTCAAAACCAAGACCTTAATATTTTCCTACTATATTTTTAATGTACCTAGAAGACATGCATTTCTTTTTCAAATTGAATAAAATCTTATGGTAAATGTACAGTTGTCTCTAGAAATGCGTATTATTATCCTTGATTTCTTCACTATTCAAATTAAAAAATCAGCCTTTCAATTTCTGGCTTCTAGAGACTTTTCAATCATTAATAAATGCTTTCAGAGGCCTAGCACATTAATTCTTTGAGGCATAAGAGGTTGGAAGGGTATGGTATAAAGAATTTAAATTAGGCCTCTGACAGATTTTCACAGGCAATTTAAAATCAAATTGTGAGGCTCCAGTTTCCCATGTCCACTCCCATGAGAGGTATTCAATCCAATTGAACTAGACTGAAAGTATTCCAAATTCATAAAAGATCTTACTTTGCTATGTAAGAGTCTAGAATCTTTCTCTAACCCCTTCTCTATGCAACCTTCCCCTGACCCCTTCTCTGCGTAAACTTCCCCTGTCCACAGAGGTTTAGCTGCTGGAGACCAAGGGTTCAAAACCCAAATTTGTGTGGTTCAGTTGAATAATTTTGCTTGAACTGATGAGGACTTTGTAAAGTTGTTGCAGAAAGATCATTGGAGTCATTCAGAGTCAGAACTGTATAATCATAAAAAAACTCACATCAGAGAGAAGTTTACTTTCATTCCCCATGCCCATGTGAGTGTTACTGATATTATCCAGGAAGAAGTAAGACATTTTCAGAGGTGGTTACCAAGTAAGAAATAGGGTAAAGGCTGTGTTAATTCTGAATTTTGACTGCAAAGTTGTGATGAACTGCTATCCATGAATACGTTAAGTGCTGCACAAGCTCTCCTTACCTGCTGGGCTGCATGCACCAAGATCCTGGTCTTTTTATTTGTAAATATGGTCCTTTTCGGTAAGTAACAACTATTCCTCATACCATATTTATACTTCATGAAAATATGTTTACTGAGGAAGAAGTCTGCTGCAAAGGAGTGGGACTGGTGGACTGCTCAATGTTGCCCCAAGACTCAAGAGAGAACACACAGTGGAGTCACAAAGGAGTTCTGGAAGTCTGAGTCCACAGTGATAGAGGTAAGAGATAGGAGATCTGAGGGAAAACAAAACTATCCCCATCCTAGATGGCAAAACTGGGAAAACAGGTCTCTTCAGTCAACTAATCTAGCTGTGGCAGAAATCTGAGCCTCAGAGTAAGGTTGGGACACAGGGAAGGTGAGGGGTGGGAATAGAGAGGGATGTGCAGGACCTGAATAGATGCAACTGAAAGGATTGAGGAAAAAATGAGGCAAAAGGTCAGAATAAATCAGGGAGACTTTTACATTTGATTGAAGAAATACTGAATTCCTGATTAGAGAGATCATGGATGTACTAACATACCATGCTGGGCTTCCATAGGGGGGAATCAAATTATCTATGATCCCTTAATCCTCTAAAAAGATTTTTTCCATGCATCTGAGACAAAATGGGAAGGTCTATCCAAACAACATTTGTTTCTGCTGTAAGTGTCTCAATGATGGAGGCTGAGCCTGAAAGAACTTTGGTTTCACATGAGCGCAAGAATTCACCAAATACAACACTATCAATTGAACATAAAAGCCAAGGTAATCCAAGCATAGTAAATTAGCTGTTTTATACTAAAAAATTTATTTTCAAATTTTTGACTCAAAAAAAATCTTCACATCTGTCAATCAGAAACTCTACAGAAAGAGAATAACAACATGAAAGGCTCATTATAACAACACTTGCACTTCTTGAAGAGGGTTCATAACTCATAGACAGTGTCAGAGGACTGTATATTATATGATGCTAGAACTGAAGAGAGAAAATGTCATAAATAACAGCTATATACAATGACCAGAGGATTTTATTTTAATTATGCATTATTGCTAGCTGTGCATGTGCCACTGTACAAAGTGAAAAATACAAAAATCACAATGGGTGGTTTAAACATATATCCACCTCCACAGAAAAGTAACAGGAAGACTTCAATTAGTTAGTTAGTTAGTTAGTTAGTTAGTTAGTTAGTTCTAGAGAAAGGTAGGATCAGTGGATCAGTGCCTTTTCTAACAGGACAGACAGCCATTAAGCCATTTCTGACAGGAGTTTAATCAAGTTCTTTCTAAAAATTTCAGTTTTCATATTTCCTAGCATTTATCATATTCTATTCCAGAAAGTTTTCCAGATGTCTGCTATAAATATCACTTGCTACAGATGAACCTCTTTACTTTCACAGCTGGATTTTCACTTTTACCACACAGCTCTTTTCCTCAAGTTGAAACTCGGAGCCACCAGTCTCTTCCATCTAAATTACAACTTCCTCAGTCTATCATGTAGGATAGGCCAGTGTGCTTCTTGTCATCCTTTTTCCATGTTCTCGCAATGGCTCATTTCTTGCTTAGAGCACAGCACCAAAATCTGTACAAAATATTCTTAGTGAAGCCTTATCTGTCAGTAGTGCCTCGAGCAGAAAGCCTGCCTGACACATTGACAGTACCTCTGTGCCTGTTTACCACGCTGTAATGCTATTCAGTCATGATCAGTTTGGATCCATTTTAATGCCCACACCTGCTTTTATGGTTTTGTTGCCCAGATGTATAACTCTTATTCTACAATATTTGACTTGATTCTTCCTACCTGTGTGTAAATCCTGGTGTTTCTCCTTGATGAATTACTTTTTTCTTTCTCATGCAGATTTGAAGTTCCTCGAAGTTAGATGCCAGCTCAGATTTAAGAAGCAATGTTTTCTTTCTTGTATATATATGTTTATTTGATTTTGCTTATATATGCAATACTGTGTACCAGTTAAGTGCTCATTTATCTTAATTATGATTAGAATTATGATGTTTAATGTATCACCTAGGAATTGAATCAAGCATTCTGACTGTCAAAACAAAAAAATCCAACTGAAAAGTAATAACATGTACATTATGCATTATTGCCTAATCCAGAAAAATTTAAATGAAATATTTGTATGAGTAAGGACTACATAAGCAAGCATTCTGCCAAATCAAGACTTTGATTTGGGTATCTTTTTATTTCAAATTCCTCAAAATTCTTTCATCCCCATTTTAGAGAGCAGAGGCAAGGTATTACATACATTACTGATTTACAATACTACTTTCCCAAGATTTTTTCATTTTATTTAGGATTAAACCACCCATGCATTTCAAACCACAAGAATGTACAAAGTATCAGAATGTTTCAGCGGTAATGACAGTAAGAAAAATTATATATGTTTATGGATTAGCATTAATTTCTAAATTATCCAGGAGCTGGCACTGAACAGAACATGCATACTGAAAGAACAGAATAATTTTTTATCATCTATCTGCTGTACCTGGAAGGAATTTTTTCTCCTCAGCTAAGGGACTAGCAGGCATTTCCAGATAAGAACTCCTTGCAATATTTACAAATTAGAACATGAATAATTGAAAGTGTTTGGACATGACTATTCATTAGGGAAATGGTATAGAACTTATTCAATCATATTCAGTGAAATATAAATATATTTTCTTCATGTGCTGCATAAATATTTGATTAACCACTGTGAAAAACATTAGTAAAGCATCTGCTCAGCATGAGACTGAAACCTGCTTGACATCAGTAAACAGAAGGAATAAACTCTGCCTGGTGGGAAGTGTTGGAAAATTTCAGTCTTTGATATTCTGATCTACTGAGTTGAAAAGAATAATGAAGTAAGCATTTAGGATGATGGAACTGAAACAAAAAGGTGTAAACACTGGCACTCACATGTTAAGGTGTATTGTGAAGTCTGGTGCTTGGTCATGGCATAGTTAATCTGGAATTCACATTCCCTT
>VZTB01014369.1:10684-25149 GCA_013397245.1 Thryothorus ludovicianus
GCATTATGTGTTGTCCCTGTACTTTGACTGACTGGCTCTCCATGAGAAGTGGGGGCTTTTGTAATATGAAATATTGTCAGTGAAACAGGGACGTCCATTCTAGTTATCCTAAGAAAAGTGAGGAAATAGATGTTTGGTCTTTAACAAATACAACTCATACTCAAAAGCTAAAGGATTTTTTCCCTTAAAATATCCTAAACTTCCATTCATTTATTTGGATATTTAGGCACAATGTAAAAAGAAATTCTCTATTTAAATTTTTAAAAGAATATGTCTAGATTATCTAAGTTTTTTACAAATAAATAACTAAAAAAAAAAAAAAATGAAAAAGAAAATAACACATTATTCAACTTCACCAGAAAAAAAGAATAGTAAAGATCACAAACAGTGACTAAAGATAAAAAAGTAGATATTGGAAATTCCTGGGAGGAAAGTTATTTGCCACTCTTTTGCCACACTAGAAGTAATCAAAAAGAAGAAGTACATTTTTTAAAGATTATTTTGCTTCTGCAACCTTAACTAAAAGTTTTTAATGTAATTCTTTTCTCCTTCATTTATGTGCTTAAGGTGTAGACTAGATTTTCTATGATTTCCATTAGTAAGAGTGAACAAGATATATGAATTTCTGTTCAATTCTGTACTCTTGCCTTTTAGTTTTGTTTGGTTTCTTTGAGAATTGCGTGCATCATAAAGATGTTCCTCTCAGGCTTGCCTTACTTTTACATATCTCACTCTTTAGGACAAGTCTGTGTTATGCTAGAGACTTGGGAATGAACAGTAATAAATCTATTCATAGAAAATCTCAAAGAAATTAAAAAAAAATACAGATAAAAATATTTTTTTTCTTACTGATTCTGTTTCTTCCACTCTTCTGATAAAAGTGGCACGCTAAAAAGAATTCCTAAGTTCCTTTTAGGTTAGCTAATTTTATTGTTAAATTTCTCTGAATTTATGCTATATTTTGTGGGCTATTTTGGTTATAAATCTTATAGGATCCCTTAATATACAGGACCTGTCTAACTGATCATACACTGTAATATTTTTTAGAGCCTTGGAGAAACTGAAGAAATTAAGAAAGTGTCTGTAAGCATGAACATTTTCTTTTTTTTTAATTGACTTGTTTCATTCTGCAGTGACTTGTTAGGTTAATGAAGAACAACATTTATGAGAAGTGTTCCAGTATTGAAATTCATTAATCACTTGAAAAAATATTGAATGTATGATTATTTTTCTTTCTTTCATGAGCAGAGAAATACCAACAGTATATTTGAAATTGTGAGAAAGTCTAATATTCTAGATCTTTGTTAGCAGAATGGAGAGAAGACTTGATCAGATTACCTGATACTGTTTAATTATCCTATGCACTTATTTAATTATCTAGTACTTCCTTAAAATTCAGAAATAATTTATGAAGTGACTAGTTTTTGCAGATTATGACAAATTAATCACTTCTAAGGTCAGAAGGGAATATTTAATCATTTATTATGATTGCCTGTATAATGTAGATCATAGAATCACTCTCATATTTATCTTCACACTTTATGTTGGAGCTAAAAATCCCTTTCAAGAATGCACCTAGTCTTGACTTGAAGATTTCAATGGCAGATTTCCTTTTGGCAAGTGGTGAAAAATTCGTTTGCTACTTAAAATAAAACACTTTTTAAAATTCTGCTCCAGTGATTTATATTTATTTTGAGTGTTAGAATTTTTTTTTTTATATCACTAATGGGGACAACAACATGACCTACATGTTTTGGCTTTGATTGATTAACTTACACATTCTGTAAGTGAAATGTGACTTCTTTCAGGAACAATTACCTTGCTTACAGGTTTGTTTTGTTTTAAAAATACTATCACTTCAAAACTCTAAGTAATTAATATATTATATTTTCTCAATGTGTAAGTTTTTATTCATTTTATCCCAGCATCAGGGACTTGGTTTGGCACTCTAGTGTGAATTTCAAAGGACTACTAAACCCATGATAAGAAAGCAAAAAGAACAAGATTCTCTGGTGTAGTGAAAAGAAAATGTGTGCTCCTTACCACAAACTGGGCAAAACTGTGACCCTTGTTATGAATTGCACAGTGAGAAGAGAGAAGTATCATGAGGGAGCGGCAAGGGCAGCCTGTTTCATGAAGGCAGGTGAGATGGGAGTCAAAAATGAAACCAGATAGGTAAAGCAGTGATCTCACTGATAAAGAATCAACAAAATGCACCAGAAAAAGATTCTTCAATTACAATCAAATCGAGACACGTTAGCTTAATTTCACCAAGATCAGTATTCTGAGCTCTAACTGTGCCTTAGTTTATGACATCTTAATTCATTGAGTTAAATGCTTCTTCACAAAGTTCAGTATTTGATATCTGCATGATTTCTCCTTGAACAAAAGATGAATGTTCTTGTTGGATACGCAAGGATGCACACAGACACTCTTGGTGAGGAAGGTTAAAAACTATTTATTAAAATATCTGATTTTAAATTTATAGTATTTTTACACAGACTAGGGTTTGGAGGGGAAGGTTGACAGTTCTCCCATCCCATTGGTCAAAACAATTGTTCATTAGTTGTTTTCTACATTAAGAGAAAATATGTAAACAATTTTGTCTTAACAAAAACATATTTCTAATTATAACACTTGTGCGTGAGAAAGAGCTATAAACTATGAAAACATCAAGTTAGAAAGTGCACCAGAAAAATTGGGATGACAGATGAAGACTACTGTTTATGTGAACATAATATCCTTGAAATTTGTCCAAAGCTGTCTTGTAGAGAAATGTTGAAAATTTTCTATATCCTGACACCTTGCTCCTATTTTGAATTAGAATAAACCAACTGCATAATTTCAGCAATAAAAAATATTGAGTCATGACCTGGAAGAAGTGGATGGAGTAGCTTCATTCACATGCATAAAGTTATTTCACTTGAAATTATGTACCTCAGACAAATTTGAAGTTGTCAGAAACATAGCCAGTGTGTGAGTGTGCAAGTACAGTGTAGATGATCGAGTGAGTCTTTGTAGTTTGTCTTTTCTAATTTAGCAAAGTACATGTACAATTGAAAAATCAGTTTTATCTACTGATGACTACAGTTTTGATCAGTGTAATGTTCAACATAACCGTGTCTGGCAGCAGAAGATGCACTAAAGAGACAGATGAGTGGTTAATAGGAAACAACTGAGAACATCCTTTTCCAGAGAGAGTTGTAAATTCTTTAGGCTCGGTTTTGTTTCCTGACAGTAGTATAGCTAAACCATGTTTTATATATACCAATATGTCTTTATACAGGGATATAGGTGGTATTTTTAAGAAATATACCCAACATGGTCAAAAATTATTGATTCTACCATCTTTTCTCCATAACAACTCAACTCTTGATCCAGAACTGCTTGGTCTTTACTTGAAGTCTATTCATGAAGATTTCTAAAAGAGTGTTTTGACTAATAGTAATAGAAGATAAGCTCTCATTTAGAACCAGTACATCATGAAAATGCATGCTCACTATGGGGAATAAAACAGGGAGTACAACAGAACTGATAAAGGGGCCTGATCAAGCAGACACCATGGGAGAGACAAACACAGATAAATGCTCCCTGGGCAAGAAACATGCTGTGAAACTTGGTGATAAGATAATGTTACCAGGTGATGTGATGTCAAGAAGAACGTGTAACCAATGGGAAATTGTTACCAAAAATAGAACCGCATATAAGTGCCATACAAGTAAAACCCTATATAAATGCCTTGTATACTAAATAAATTGGCTTTTGATCTAAACTCAGATGTCTCCATCTCTCAATCACCAATAGCCCACTACTCATCCCCACATTAAAGAGCTTATACCAATATTTATGCTTTATATTCATAAGACTTCAAGATTTTGCTCCCTATTTCAGGTTCATAGAAAGATTAGAGTTTGTTTTGGCAGTATTTCTCTCATGTGTTTTGTGAGATAATCTAAGATCAGTTGGGATTCCAAGGTAAGCACAGATAATTGCTCTGGGGCAGACATTCTCTCAAGCAAGCCTTGTAATGTTTAATTTCCTTGTCCTGTAGGCATGTAAGAATCAAATCTTGGTTCCTGTTTCATGAGTTACTGAATTAATTTTTCATGAGCTTTTACCAGTATAAGATTGCAATTATCCAGGCTTCAGCTAGTGTCTTCATTGCTGTATGGGTTTTGGACAAATTTTTTTAGTTTTTTTCTCCTAGGCTGTAATAATACATAGTTTCCTTTCACTGTTATAATGCTTAAGAAAATATTATTCTCTGCTAATCATAACAGCTGACAGGTACTGATATGAGTTCATAACAGGTTTTGGACCAAACAAAGAGAAGAATATTTTCATATGTTGCTTGTAAGTGTTGTAAGTGGTAATGAATAGCATTCTTTATAAAAAGAATAGCTGTTTGTGTCTATAATGATAACTCACTGCAGTTATTTTTAAATTACTTGGATTTTGCCTGCCACAGTTAAAACCAGAAAAAAAGTAGGTTTATCTTTTTATTTCAGGAAGGTCCATGCGCCCTTTTTTGCAATTATATCCTTTTCAGCAAGCACCAAACACATTGCATAACTGGCATACATTTCCCTCTGCAGGCATCACAGCAAGGAGAAAGGCATGAAATAAGGCAAGGAATAAGGCATGAAATACTGCTTTTTGAAATGAACAATATAACATAAACAGTAAAAAAATGTTTAATTTCTCTGGTTATACATTCCTCCCTGTTAAAATAAGGACAATATGAGCGCATATCTTATGTACTTTGTGCCAAGTCAATAAGATCACAATGAAATTAGATGGGTTCAGAATGTATTGTTAATACAGATTATTATAAAAAACAAGACACAGGTCATTCCAAACAGAAAAGAACACAAACAATTCAGTATATTTCCCTTAAAAGATATATTTGAAAGATTTACTTCTCAGAAATCATTCTTCCAGCTCTCAGTCTGCTTGATGAAATGGTTATTTTAACACATTGTAAAGATTCTGCTATCACATTTTTCTTCACTTTTGCTATTTTTTCAGTCTATCAAGCTAAAACTATGGTTCAAGATTATTTAACTTTATTAGCTATTTCTATCATACAGAAAACTGCAGTGACATGGCATAGAACAAAGGGAACGCATTTCATTATAGGTAAAACATATTTTCTCTAATAGTTTCTTGGGAAAAATTATCTGAAGAAGTTAACTACTTAATGCTAGAAGGAAAAATTCATTTTAGAACATTCATTTTAGAACTAAAATACCAAGTTGTATGACAAAGTTGAGCACTAAATTCAATTTAAAGAAACATAATAGTAAACTTCTAAGTCATTTGGTGAAATTTTTTGGTTTTTTCAAATATCAGTAGCATTTTATTATTTAAAACAATATATTTTGAAATAACAACTGGAAGTATGCCTGAAATGTGAGATTTTATATTTATTTAATTTTAAAGGAATAAATTTTCAACTGTTCTTCTAATTTTATCTGGAACTCAGAAGAAATAAAGATTAATTTTACTTCTCTTTTTCCTACTTTAAATTTCTAATTTATATGTCAGAGACACTGAACTACCTAAATAATGCTTTGCTGTTAATTTTACTTAATATGCCAAATCAGTTTAATTACAGTTTCTATAAATAATCTATGCAAAATACTTTCCCGAACAGAACGCACTTTTCCTTCTGTATGTGGCACATTTTAATACTTAAAAGCATTAGAACAGATGTTAGGTGCCTCCTAAACTTGTTTTCAGTTTTCTTTTATTTATATGTTAATGAGAATTTAATTACTTCATGAATACTTAAACAACCTGAGGGTGCCTGATATCATTAGCTTGAACATGACAAGCACCTCAAGTGACCACATGGGAAGAATAAAATTGCTTTTAGTTCACTTGAAGACAGAAAGATGAATTCATTTCACCCCCTGCTATTTTCTACCTGCCACACAAAACTGAGTAAGCTGTGGGCACTGATTCAGTCTCACCTCAGTGTGACCAAAGTGTCCAAGCAAAGAATATGCACCAAAGTGTATAAACCGTTCCTTTTCAATTTGCTTCATTGTCCTTCAATAAAAACTAGAGGAATGCTTTTTACTCTGCCTTATTTCTTCTTAATAATTTTTTCAGTTGAAATTACTTTGTGTCATGTAAATTTCTGGGTTCCATTTTCATAAAATTATGCACAACATTCCCTACAGTGATCAAATTATCCAGGATGAAAAACAGTATGGAAAATGTTTAACTGTCTATCAGGAAAATCATTGCAATAAAAGTATTATTTCTGGGTATTGCAAAGTAAGATGGATCTGACTTTCAGCCGTGGAAAGAATAAAGTGGAAAAAAAATAATCTAATTAATTAAAAAAATAATTTGATTCATGAAATAGAATTTTTAACAGCAGGTCTACTTTCTGTATGCTCACTCTATAGTCTATAAGAACAAAATAATATTTCTGACACTTATCTTATTCATATGGTCCTTCTCATGATACAAAGAAAAGAAAAAATGGTAATACAAGAAAAAACATACATGACATACAAAAAAAAAGAATGGCAATATTATGAGCAGTAAAAGTTAAAACAACGATAACAAAAAAATCCTTTTCTCTTTAGGGGGGTGGAGGGACATTTGCCCAATCTGTTAATTCAGTTCTGAAGGGGTTTATTTTATTTTGATTTAGAACTTGTAGATACTTTGCCTCCAATAAATTCTACCTCTATAAATGTATAATGGAAGAGCATGTCTTAAATAATGCGGATACTTCCAAAATATATTATACAATAAAGTTTAACACCTCCCAGGAAGAAATATTGCATTTGTTCATTACTGTATCATATATCCATTTACACTGCCTTAATGATGCTGAAACAGTAGCTCAGCTAGGCATGACAACAAAGTTGGGAATAAAAAAAAATATTCAAGATCCTACACTGAAAGCTTTGTCTAATCTATTTTTCTCATGGCTGGGCAGGAAATGGGGAGTATCAGAGCAGCTTAGAAAAAGAAATCAACTAACAGTGAGATGAAAGGGATGGACCACAATCACACTGTAAGAATGATGATTTTACTAATAAAAGAGTGCAAGTATTTCCCAAAAGTTAAACCCTGCTCTGAGGAGGTCATATTTGTCAAAGAAGAATTGAAGCATCAAGTCTATCTCTGACCTTTCAAGCTTCAAGAATAATATTCTCCTTTAATTCAAGTGCCTGGAAAACGAAAAGACAAAAAGCAGTATGCTAGACACAGAGATGCTTTCTTTGATCATCAGACACATCCAAGATGTTTAGCTTTTTTTTCCATTTCTTATTTTTTCATTAAATTGGATGTCTGTTGCACAGGCATTGATATCATGTGTCCACATATCAAAAAAAAACTCTCATTAGCTAGATCCATTAGATGAAAGTTTGTGTGCTTCTGTATGCATACAGAGAAACAGTTACCAAAAAGGAACAGGCTGCTCCTTTTTTTACCAAAAAAAAAGTCCTATACAGTCTCAAACTCTCCCAGGAACTGAATAGTTCCAGAAACTGTCAGTCCCTTTTGAAGCTGCAAGAACTGTCAAAGTCAGAGTGGCATAAGCACATGAATGTGTTCAAGGCCATTAACACCTGCTTTAGCAAAATGTTCTGTAGTTCTAACCACATCCAAGAGGCGATAACTCTACATGTTGTCTCTGTAGACAGAGACTACAGGTTCCCATATATACATGTCTGGTAAAACATAGGACTTATAGAGGTATTTTCCAACCACTTAGTAAGAAACTAGTGGCAAATCTTTATGACCCTTTGCACCTGAGTAAAATGGCCGGGTAGGATTCTCCAGTGATGATCAAGAATGAGAAGGGGTCTGAGCTGTGAAGCAGACAGAGTTACTGAGTAAAATTATTTATATAAACAACAGCAACTCAATATAAAGAATAACAGCTTAATTATTATAAGACGTTCTAATAAACACTGGTTGTGATCTGTCTTCACAGTGCAACCTTCAAGTTTGCAAATTCTTTTGTGGCAGACAGCCAGGGAGCAGAAATAGTGGGCTGCTCCTGACGAGATGGAGAGCTGTGAGCCAAAGGCAGGGAAATGCCCTCAAGTGACAGACACAGATCTACAGATCTTCCTGACCAAGAGCAGAGCAGGTCTGTTGCCAGTAAACAGGTTCAATCAGCAGCCAGCAGCAGGTGGGCAGGTCAGTGTGTACAGGGTCCCAGGTAAGTGTAAGACTCCTGTCAGGATTCAAGTCAGTGTATAGGCAGGGTTCTATAGGGATCAATTCCTTATACACCCAATACAGAAATGCTCCTTTATCAGGAGCTTCCTATTTAGCTTGCCTGGCTAGCCCTGGGCGCTGTGGCAAGCCTTGAATCAGCCCATCTGCAGAGCAGAACAAGCTGAACTGGAGAGCTCAGCTGGTGGCACTGGTGGCACTGACAGGTAGCTGGAGAACGATGACAGTGGCAAAAACCAAGGAGGACTCTGACTGGGAACAACACTACATGTTTATTGGAAGCCCCTTACGGAACTCCCTTACCCTGAAGCGTCTGCCAGGGAGAGCCCCAACCAGCTCAGAACATCACATTTTAAAGAGAGGTGGGGAAAAGGAAAGGGGCAAGGATCATCCAGCTGGGAATCTCTGGGTGTGCCTTGGCTTCTGAGTGATGCTCCCAGCAGCCAATCACCCTGGGGGAGTAGGGGAATTCCCCAGCCACAGCCTATCACACAACACCTCCCAGAGAACTTTCCAGACTCTGGGAAGGGTCTCAGAGTGATAGACATGCCACTGGGGTGGGGAGAGGATAGGGTACAACCAAGAGAGGAACAAACATGGGGATGCAAAGAACAAACATAAAAGGAACATAAATTAACTGAAAACACATTACAGCCCTACATAGTCAGTCCAGAACTGTCCTGGCTCTATTAAATACACATGTGCTAGCAGCACATGAAGAATCTAAAATCTATAGCCTCATATAAAATAAAGATTTTTTTTGTTGTTTGTTTGTTTTTAGGATACCAGAGAGAACTCACTTTAATTTCTGTGTCATAGAGATATGTTGATTTCATAGTTCATAGGATCTACACTCTACAGAATGTAACTCCCTTGCATCATTTCACCTGTGGAAAAGGAATCACTCTCACTGGCACAAATGTAACCAGTATTGCTCAAATTTAGGATTATGCCTTTGTTTTGCCAGGGAAGAAATGATAAAAATCAATGTTAAAGTGTATCTTTGAATTAGGGTCTTATTAACCAAACAACTTTATGTTGAAAAGCCAGATGAAGGAGAAATAAATTTGCAAATATAAACATTATTTTATTATATTTACAAAGCAACAAAGATTTTTTCATCACAACAGAAACAACATGTTTATAAATTTCTCTCCTCTTACTTACTGTGCAACACGCAGTGCTCCACAAGGTATTGTTTCTATTCCCACTCTGGCTGAGTATTTAGAAGAGATCTGAAACTTCAAAGTCTTGTCCTTCTAAAGAACAAAAACATCACACTATAGGAAAATTTATGCTAGTAGGATTTGTTTGATCAAAAGTAGTGCTAATCAACCAGAATTCCCTAACAATCAATGAGGAAAAATAAGGACTTGAGGGACAAAATAGCTGCCAAAACAGAGGTTACTGGAGTCACTTAGAGATCCCAGTATTTCTCACATATTTTCAAGCTTTATTTCTGAAGCACACAGGAGACCTTTAGAGAAGAGGGTGTCTAAGCAGCAGTCAAACCTGTTTTGATGCTGCCAGAAATCACCCTGTGACAATTCCTGCGCAGACTGGGCACAGCAGCTTTTCTGAAAGTGAGCAGTTGCACTTCAGCTAGTGGGGTGTTACATGGGGACCCACATTTCAGGTGTATATGTGTCTGGCACCAAGGGTATCTGTCACACTGACAGGTACATTAGTAGGGGGTCGAGATCATCAGAGATACACAAATAACAGCTCTCACATCTACCCCAGGGAGATTCTGGGTCAGGGATTAGAAATTCTACAATGAGTTGTGGAAAGGTTTTAAGGATATTGATCCTGAATTCGTAGTTCAATGACTGCTAATTAATTGCATATTGTTAATGAATCGATAGACCACTTCTATCCTGATTTCTTTCAAGCTTAGTGAATTGAGCTTTTCTTTTTTCCCCCTGCAAGTTACAAGCTAAATTATTAATGATTTTCTTAGTTAATAATGCACAACAAAATTAAAATTATTTCAACTGAAAAAAGAATTTAGAGATAGGTGTCTATTTGAAAACAGAAGCAAGCAGAATTAAAGAAATTAAAACTATGAAATATAAAAGATATGTGAATCTATGAAAATATGACTGATTTAATTTTCATGTTCTATGCCATTAGGAACAAAGGGAAGGTAAATAAAAAAGCTGTTTAATTATAAAATCCTAACTATCCAGATGTTTGGCTACTTGCAGGTGCTACATTTGTCAGCATTTTTCTCAAGTCATTAACAGCTTCAAATTATTTATTTTTAAAAAAAAACATTCTTCCCAGGGCCCTGAAATTTCGCTTGAGCGACCTTGGACTTCCTCCTGCAATGTTTTTTGGTACCTATGTAAAACAGTAGGAGTGGGTAGTATTCCAAAGCCTGTGCTGATCTAGTGTGTTTTCTAGTGAATTTCCTGGTGTAGATAAAGTGATCCGGTTCCTTGTTAGTTAACTTACAGTATGGGTGAAGTAGCAGCTGTACTTTATCCACTATGTTTTAAGTGTGTTAACATGACATAGTATTTTATATATAAATCACACTATTAATATTTCTTAGTAATATTTCTTTGCTTGGGGCTATGACTCTTCATAGTCTTTGAAGTTCCAAGAAGATATCCTAATGTCTTTGAACTCTGCTGAAAAACCATTGATTTTGCAAAGTTTAGGATGACCAATGAAGTCAGCTGAAGTAATGTCCTGCACAAATCCAAATTGCTATGATTTCAAAGAATCTAGCTCTCAGTTTAAAAATTTCTGTATCTCACCCAGTGTTACAAAATAGTTCCTTTTGTTGCAGCATTGTTCTTGTCCGTGCATTTTTCATCCTAGTATGGAGAGCTCTATAGTGACATTTCTGTTACTTAAGGCTGTCTGAGGGCTGGGATAGGAGGACTAAGGTGTGAGAGGACAGGGGGCGTGGGGGTGTGGGGGCAGGGAAATAAAAAAAAATTATAACAATTGCACTCTAAATTTAAGGATTTGATTTGGTTGCTCTCTGCCAAAATTAAAACAAACAAAAAGTCATATAGGTATGAAATTTCTAAGTTGACTACCACTAAAAGAGAAAAAAGCCCCTTTTTCAAATCTATTCTGTTTCTGTGAATTTTATTAAGTCCCCATCTTTTGATCATCTGTAGAACAGTCTGGTGGAATGTGCTGCTTCTCCTTCTTTCTCTCATCCTCCCTGTTGTCTGGATGTGAGGGAGCTTTCCTGTGAGCTAGGAATTACCTTCTGATCTTTTTGGATAGATCATGGACAAGTTCTCTAAGCTAAATGGTAGAGCCAAAATTGGGATTTTACACTCATTTTTATTTCCGTAACATAATTGATTTCATGTCATAATTGACAATACATTCTTCCACCTTTTAAAAGAAAAAAACCCAAACAGAAAAAACATGTCAGCAGTTCTTGAAGCAAGCAACTGTATTTTAGCTATGATGATTGAGTGTATGTTATCCTGTTTTCAAAATAAAAACATGGCTGCTGCTTATGTGGAGTTTATTAAAATTTTAGGAAATACAATGGCTCTAAAAGTGGTACATGTGCAGCCCTTTGAAATATTAACAGAATGTAGTTGACCAGGAAGACTAAGAATTTCTTTGTCATAACTGTAATACATTTTACATGATGCTGTTATAATTAAACATTATTGTAGCTGTAGTAGATTTAATATACTGATGATTTTGTTCCTGTAATATTGTGATAAAATATTGTCTTTCATTTGAAATAAATCTTGAGATGCTTATGTTTTAATAACAAAATTATAAAGGTGAACTTACACTATTCCCTGACATAAGTAGCATTTAATTTAAAATAATCTGATTTTGAATGAAAAATTTAAAAGGTATACATTTATAAATTTATTTGTAATAATTTTCTTGTAATAATGTATTGTCTGTAGCCTGATTAAATGATGTTAATTTTTAGAGAACAAAACTTGAAGAAATTAAGGAAACATAGAATAAATGCCTTCAAAGAATTAAGTAGCAACAAAACCATCAGCTAAGAAGATTTCCACCTGGTTCTAAAAGCTTGCTCTTCTCAAATTCATATTTAGCAACAAAGAAGGAGAATAACTCACTCTAATTTCTCAGGCTTTCAAGAGAGTTATGATTTCTGTTTTACAGGAGGTCTTCACACTTCAGAATGTGATTCCTAATAGACAATTTGAAAAATCAGTGTTTTGACTGTGCCTTATCTATTTACTTTAACATTATGTGTGAAAACCCACTCTTTCAATGGGAAGACAAAAATAATTTATTAAGTTTAAATTCTATTAAAAAATCCACCACTTCCCTTTGTTTAGCCTGCTATTAATAATCAAAAGAATAAAAGAGGGAAAGTATTTTTTCATTAAGTTTTTCTGCACATGCATACATATTGTAATCAAGTGTGTACTAAACTAATCCATTTCATCTGTAAAAACGTCTGGAAACCCAGTACATTTATTTTAGGCGTTTTTGACAAAAATACTAGAGAGTATTGCTTGTTGGTTTATGCACAAGTTGCTTGTAAAGGCAGAAATATTTGCATTTCTGTTAAATAGTGGTTTATTTTTTTCCTCCTTAGCTGTGACATATCCATATTTAAGTTGTTTTCATTGGTTTTCTAAATCAGAGGGAGGATAGTTTTGTCTGTCAAAAATATAATTTACTCATTTCCCATGGGAAAAAATCTATGCTGAATTTAGATAAAATGGTGGGTTTTTTAAAGTGTCATATTTAAGCAGTCTATTTGTTGGGTATTTGAAGCGGTGTATATAGTTCAAAATTGATGTAATGACCATTGGTGGCTAAATTCTTCATTCAAGAGACACTGCATCCAGTAATAATCATTTGTCTCTAAGCATTGCTGTCTACTACATCTTTGTGTACTGATTCATTCAGTGATTGAACAATTTTATTGTTGTTCTGTGGGAACACAAGATTCGCCTCCGACTGTACTGGAGGCTCAGGGACCTGAGCAGGGGTCTCAGAGACCTGGCACACAGCACAAAACACCTGTGGTTTGGATTTTAGCCCGTGGGAACGATTGCCAACCTTAAAAGAAGAATTACAGGTCACAGGAGTTTAAATAGAGCAGTAATGAGTTTCTCCCAGGATGTAAAAGTAGTTTTTGTGTTTTGGTACAGGGGGGTAGGTATTGCCAAAATGGAGGAACCTCATGGCTTTTAGGTTTCTTCCTTCTTCCTATTCTTCTCTCCATATTCTCAGTGATGGGGACATAACTGATTGGTTTGTAGAGTAGAAATTGAGTGTCTAATGTAGAGAATAGGTATCAGAGACAATTAGTAAATAATCTGTACGTAACTTTTAGTATAAAAGATAAACGCCGCCTCTGAGGGGGGAGAAGGCCTTCGACTGTCTTGCTGGAAGGAGCTCGGCAGGGCAGAAAGAAAATGTTTTAGATAAGAGCGAATAAACAACCTTGAAAACGAGACCTGAAGAGTTTCTGCTCTTTTCTTCCATCTCAGGCGTGGAAAAGGACTTTGGTAGCTTGGGGAATTTCTGCAAAATAGCAGAGAACCCGACATTGTTCTACAATGCTATGCTTAATTGCAATAATATTATATTAACATGAATGAATTTTTTATTATATAAATCTTTTATCCCTATGCAATGGAATATCACTATTTGTGGAGGCTGATGAAGAGCCTCCAATTCTCTCTTAGGAGAGCCCTTAGGCTGTATCCTTTTTTCTTAGGATGGCTGCTTGGATCCCTCTCATGATGCTCTTTGGCCATATTTAAATTTATTGCATCCCATTGGTCCTTCCCCCTTGCTCCGCCCTTGAACCCTCAATCAGTTTGCCCTGATGTTCTACCCGCCCCCTGCTTTTCCTATATAATCCCTGCTCCCTCAGGCCTTCCCCAGAGCTTTCCATCCCTTGACTGCTTTGCAGATACAGGATTAATGATTCTCTGTGTGGAACCCATATGGACTCCTGTCCCTCCTCCAGCATCACCCAAAGCTTGGATCTCAAGAGAGCTGAAAGCACCCTGGTGAAGGCGAGATGTGCCTGCGAGCCTGAGAGAGTCTTCCAGATACTTCTTCAGGAAAGTCGTGGCACTCTACCACCCACGGCCTCCACAACAACTATTGAGCTGTATTTTTAAGAAGAATAATCTTTTCTACTGTTCACATTGAATCTTTTAACTGAGCTATGAATTTAATATCTAGCACTTCTAAACATACTTTCAAGTGCTGTCTGTTAGAGGTCTTTTTCTTCTTTTATTCTTTCTTTCTTTTTT
>VZTB01014369.1:25173-37370 GCA_013397245.1 Thryothorus ludovicianus
TTTTTTTTTTTTTTTTTATTTTTATATCCCTGACCATTAGTTAGACTCAGCTTTTTACTTTACAGTAGTATTTCTTTGCACTCATGAGTGGACAATAAATGTAATATTTGACTTAAGGCTGCAAATTGTATTTGTGATGATGCATTAAAAAGGAGAAAATAAATAATAAAAACTTAATAAAACTTTAAATAATAAAAATGTATGACCACCTACACAAAATAAATGAAAACAAATGAAGAAAAGCAAAGGCAGTCTATATGTCTGAAAGCTAATGGGAGTTTTGAGAAGTTCATGTGCTTGTTTGTGAGTTTATCTTGTGCCCATGCTGAGATACACCAACCTATAATCAGGCTTCTGCTGGGGTAATGTTTGTGAATGTGGAAAAGAAAGAGGATATCAATTTGTTTAGGGTAGATCAAATGCACACCACTGTGAAGTCCTCCAGTATCTGTTGTGTCTCTTCCATTTTCTTAAAGCCACATATGACAAAAAGAAGTAATGTAAAAAACTTTTGACAGTATAAAAAGATTCTGGTAGTGGATATTGAAGACTTGACAGTGCTGACTTCAGGATTCACTATGGACTCTCATAAAAAAATGTCCATGTGATAAAAAAGAGAAAAAGAATACATTAAGATGTCTTTTACTAGTCCAATAAAATAGAATTATGAAGACCACTCTTGTGGTAAGTTCTTCTTAGATTTTGGAAATCTGAATTTTCAAAAAGAATGAGGAAAGACAGATTACCTTTGCTATAACTTCCCTAAACAAATACAGGGTTTCTGCAATTTCATAATATGTAAACACAAATAATAATTAGCTGGCTAAATGTTATAGGAAACATAAAAAATGTTTAATTATTTGGAATAAATATTATGAAGAAATTTTTTACAGTGAAGGTTGTGGCCTTGGATCAGGCTCCAGAGAGTTTGTGGATGCCCCATTCTTGGATGTTTTCAGGGTCAGGTTGGATGGGGCATTGAGTATCCAGGTCTAGTGAAGGGTGTCCCTGCCCTTGGCAGGAGTATTGGAACTAGATGATGCTTAAAATCCCTTACAACCCAAACCCACAATTCTATGATGCTATGATTTCTTTTAGCTGAATGTCTTTTTTGGTTAGCCTGAAAGTCCTATAGCAGTGAAAGGTAATAATGAATGAGCTGTTCTAAGGAGGAAAAAAAAAAAGATTGAAAAGCATTCAAGGAGTAAAAAGATCTCTCAGTAAATCTGTTAAGTAATCTATAGGATACCTAGTGAAAAATGGGAAAATTGCTTTCTTTGGGTTGTTTTTCAACCTACATTTTGTTGTCAATACATTGTTGATCTTTGTGTGTGTGTGGTGAGGAAAGTGCTACATGGATTCTGAGCAAAGAAGTGAGACTCATTCTGTTTTCAACATTACTTAAGTTCTCTTCATTTTCAATGTCAAAAAAATTATATATAAACTCCAAAATTAATATAAATGGCACATCAAATATTTATTAAAACAGACATCTTTACATCTTGAATTCTTCTCTTCTCTTGGCCCCTGATGACTACATATTGAATTTATATTTAAATGGTAAAACTTCCTTCCAAGGAGTCATGCCTCTAGATTCTTAGCACTCAGTCCAGGGATCGGCTATTACTAAAATCCATATACTCTCAATATTGGTCACTAGCTGAGGTTTTACAATTTCGTTCTAGGTATCTGAATTTGTAGTAAAGCTTTGAAGTCTTCCTGAATAGCTATCTCTGAAATAAATTCCTGGTGCCATGGAAAACAATTGAATGAAAAAGAATTTGAATCTTAATTTACTGAAACCCAGAATGTCTTATTAACCACTGTTCTTCAAAAGTGCATAAAGTAAAAGCAATAAGAATGATTCTAAGAATAGTATGACAGTGTTTTCTAGCATGATGATTGGCACAGAAATAACTGAATGCTGCTTTCACTTGAAGCAAGACATGATATATTAATTAATTCTTACTGCACACTTTTCATCAAGATTTGTATTATATTCTTCTGTCAGAAATATAGGACTTCATCCTTCTTCCATGCCTTGCATTGCCTTGGCCTAGCTTTTCTCCCTTTCTCCTTCTCCTCTTGTCTCTTGGGTCAGGTGGAGTATAGATTCAGGTACTGCTTTTATACTCATGAAAATTGCTGGTAATGTTTGCTATTTCTTTTCTCATTGGAAAAGTATACAATTCATAGCAGTTCAGATCTTATTTACACTTTAATGATGAAAAAAAATATTTTGTAAGTAATTGAAAAAAATGCAACTACAACTTTTTAGAAGTTCTTTCTAGAAAATTCTTTTTATGATGAGAGTGTTTAGAAGAAACTTGTAATATACAAAAACTGACAACCATTTGGATAAAAGTGATTAGCATGGATTTGAACTCCTATTTCTGTCATTTTTTAAAGTGAGACTAGTATGATATGTAACATAATCAATTTGAAATGATCACACATTGTTTCTCACCAATTTGCATTCCAATACTTTGATAGAATAACAAACTGTATCTGACGTAAACAGAGACATATAAAATAAAAAAGAATTAACAACTTCTACTCTGAAGACAGAAAGTACAGCTATGGAGCCACAAATAAAATGACAGACTGTGACATACTAATTTCTAAATATCTCTTTCTAGTTAAGCACAAGCAGTGCTAAGTTGGTAGTTTCCAGCTGACATTTCCATTTCATGCTTCATATTTTGTTTTCTGTTCCATCTACACATTGTTTCTAACTAAGCTATAATTTTTCAGCTGTGAGCCCTTGTAAGAGAGAAGCAGAATAGCATATTCCATGTAGTCTGAGAAGCAGAATAGCATATTCCATGTATTAAAAACAAATGAAGAATTTTCTAGAGCTCAAGTTTGTCAGAAGGACTGACTTTTGGAGAATAATTAATTGCTTCATTTCTGTACCAATAAACAACATGAAATAGCTTAAGAATTTACTTGGTCCTTCATTTTGAGTGAAGGACCTGAAAATCCTTTCCACTTGGTTTGAATTGTGACCTTGTAAGTCACAACTGCAGGTAAGGCTGTCATCGTGGCCACTCCATGGATCTGGTTTCCACTTACACACTTGGAAAATGTGTGTTTTACAAGTGGCAGTCAGAATGTCAGCTCTAATTTAACGATGACAACCAGAAAAGGGCAAAGAGAGTAGAAGGAATATGGTGAATATGAAAATGCATCTATAAAGCTGCATCACAAAAATACGAGGTGTTTGGCTGTTATTGCTTGACCTGAGTCTTCATTCATGGGGTGTAAATAAAGCTGATTTACAGGTATTTAAATTCTTTCCTTTTTTGAAAGATTTCTAAATCATTTTCAAGATAATGGAGTCCTTTACATTGTAGTGGATTTGAGCTTGACTTTTACAATGAAAAAAAAGGGGGTTTTCCTAACCTGTATATTTTTTTGTCATTTCAGGAACTGTAAGTCGTGACATATTTCTAATGTATCCTATAGATTAAAATATAAAATCATTAAAAGTATAGAATCAGAACTGTGCTACTGGAAAAGCCTTAAAATTTTTAAACCGTGTATTGTCTGTGAGTTGAATGAGTGTACATATGAGTATATAGAACAAAATTTTATTCCAAAATAAACTGGGTGATAACCTCTTCATCTTACTGATATCCCCCAACAACACCTCCAGTCTGGATTTTCCCTGTGTTCAATTGCAATATACCTAATTTAGAAAGCAAGAGTCTGACAATCACAAAATACAGACATTCAGCCAATACACAAATATGAAGAGATGTAAAACATCACCACAGAGCAAGAGAGACACAGTTAAACAATGTAGGCAAACAACATCTCTTTTGCTTGCCATATGAAGTGGCTGTAATATGCCAGTACCAACCGAGGATATTCACAGCACTGTTGTCACAGTCCAGTTTGTCCCAGTGACTCAATCCCTCAGGAGGTTCAGTGCTCATGCAGCCTCGTGGCTCCTGGGGTATGGCCAGCATATGCCCTGCCAGACTGCGTCCTGAGCGCTGCAAGTGCATGTCAGGCTGCACCTGCCCGTGCAGACGCAGTGTTTGCCTTCTCCATGTTCTCGTCTGTTCCATTCTCACTGTGTCTGTGGTGTGAGAAGCTGCCACTGAAGACTTCAGACAAATCTCATTGAGGGCTGTGGAAGCTGAAAAGAGATTTTGATATGAGGCGCTCTGTGAAAAATTTCATTTACTGTATAATTTTGAAATACTTTAAAAAATCTACAAGCAAATTATCCAAAGCTGCTTCAAACAGAAAAATTAACATTGGACAATTTCCATATACTGGTAAAATACCTTCAAAGATAGAAATTGCAGTAGTTCAAAATACATGTACATAACTGAATATTTGTGCCACAGTAAAAAAAAGTGTTACTTTCTACCATCTGATATTTTTGTTTCCTTGTTTTACTACATATCTTTTCACTTCTGTGTGATTAGGGTTTAATGCATTTGTGTAATTTTAATACTTACATCAGCAGGTATATCATTAGATTAAAAAGGTGCCATAAACATTTTCACACATTTATATTAAGATTGAAGTCTGAAGAAATTTTTTCTCCTAAGTATTTCTTGAGGTTAAAATTCTTTTAGAACATTTTCAGTGGCCCACAGATTTAACTAGTAAGCAAAAAACCAGTCTTTTGTGTATAAAATAAATTTTTTGTACTTTTTCTTTTTTTGCTGGATCCATTAGTTTCCAAGGAAACTACACTAGCTGTGGCATATAACTAAATTAAAAATTAAAAAGCTTGAGTTAGTATGATTTTGAATTTGAATTGCACAGTATTCTTATTCATTTCAAAGGAAAATATTTCACAGATTCATAGAAACTTAGAGAATGCTTTTATAAATTACCCCACCACGAGGGGACCTTTGGTATAATATTTCATGAAAAGGGGTCTTGTGCTGTGGTATCTTTTCTTTTACCAGTTATAACCATAAATACCAAGGTAATTAGGAAGTGGGGCATAAAAATAGATAAAAAGGAAAAGAAGAAGAGCTTGGAAATTTATTGTAAAAAATCCTATAACAAATACAAGAGAGGCCTTGATTCTCATAGGATGGAGGAGAGGGATGACCAGAGCTGTCATGGCTTAAATCCAGCTCGTACCTAAGTAGCACTCAGCTGCTCCCTCACTCCTCTTCCCCTCTTCCCCTGGTGGGATGGGGAAGGAGAATTAGGAAAAAAACAAGACTCATGGGTTAAGATAAGGATACTCTAATGATTTAAATAAATTAAAAGAATATAACAACAGTATTTATCATTATTATTTATTATCATTCCTATTAATAAAAATAACAACAAAAACAGCAATACTAACGAGAGTCAGAGAATAATAAAACCCAAGAAAACAAAGTGATGCACAATAAAATTGCTCACCACCAATATCCAGCCAGTCTCCAAGCAGCAATTGCCAGCCCTCAGAAACTCCCCACAGTTTATAGACTGAACATGACATTCTGGTATGGAATACCACTTTGTCCTGTTCAGGTCAGCTTTTCTGGCTGAAGCTTTAAGTTTTATCTTTTAGATTTTTCAGATCCTGTGCTGTTTTGAGTTGTGTGTGCTTCTGGGTTTTGTGTTGAATACTGGTAGGCTTTCTTCACAGAGTAGGTAGAAAAAAAAGTTCCTTTTCTAGCCTGGGACCAAAGACAACTGATACAAGTTTTGGGCCCAAGAATATAGACAATGGTGAAGTGGAGAGAAAAACAGGGAGGATGAAGCTTCATAACCTGAGCTATAATTGGACAAATGATTCCAATAAGCTAATGGACGAAAACTTATGGAAGTGTGGGACCTCGTGACTGGTTGTCCATTTTTTTAACCATTTTGGGGTTCAATCTGGTTGTAGCCCGACCAGGGTCTTGCACTGCTCAGGGTATCTATTGAAGCCTTTAAAAAAATATTTTTTTTATCCTTTTGCTCTGTCTAGTCTCTGTTCCAGGTCAGCCTCTGAGGCATCATGGCCATGTTCCCCACCACAGTTTCTTTTCTGGCCCTGCTCACTGAAAGTTCCATGATTTAGGGGAAGCAAAATTTAGCAACAACAAAAACATTCCTGTTATGAACATTCTCTTATACTGAATCCAAAGCAGCACTGTACTGGCTACTAAGAAGAAAATTAGCTCTATCTCAGTTTAAACAAGGCCAGGTAGAAAATTATATCAATTTACACTTTCATTTCCTAACATGAAAACTCAAATAATTGGGATTACATTATCAGCACTGGAGAACAAATAGGAATGTCCTTGAATGTTAGTAGTCTACAGACACAGGTTTAAAACAAACAGGCAAACAAACAAGCAGTAAGTCATACAGGATTTATAGCTTTGACAGCTTTTTTGTCAACCTTAGTAAATCCTTTGGCTTGTAATCAAGAAACACAGCTGAATGCAACCTGTGAGATATTGGAACCTGATGATATAATGCCACAATCAATGTAATAAAACAAAAGTAAAGTGTAGAACAATTGAAATGAGTTAAGACAAACATACACCTATTCTTTGCATAGCAGTTGATCAGATCAGAATCAGGTTCAAAGCACAACAGGTTTGTTTGAATCGCATTATTCATTTTTAATTGCTTCAAATGATTTTAAGTGGTTCAATTTTTGTGATGGTTTTCATCTTTCCTCCAGGTTTGAGTGCATTGGCTAGTGCAAATTCAAATACTTCAATGGATTTGTTTAATCAGGTCTAAAACATGACAGCAGCATTCCACAAGACAATGAAATTTGTGCTAATATTTTTTCTTATTTTAGGGTGAGCTTCTTCAAAGCCTTGGTCATTTGAATATTTTATTTACCTAGTAATAATTATATAAGTTAGCAAGATTTTTACTGTTACCATACATTTCCACACTCAACACAGCTGACATCTTATTGTCAACACAGTTTACACATAATTATCAAACTTTTTTATTCTCCCCCTCTCTCCCTCCCCTCAAGAACCTGATGTGCTAAGTTTAAGCAAACATATCAGATGGTACATTAAAATAAATAGGGTTTGTTTGCTTGTTTGTTTGTTTGTTTGTTTGCATGTTGGTTTGGTTACTTTTGGGGGGAGTTTTTGTTTGTTTTTTTCTGGAGACATTGAAAGGCACCTTCTGTCTTCAGGTGAGTAAACATTATGAAGATTAATTCTCTAAAACTCCAACATAAGGCATAAGTTAGATCCTTTAATTAATTTTTTTTTCTGTCTCTAATAAATTGTAGTTTGTTACTGGCCTCTGAAAGCAAAGAAAGTAATTCAAATTTTACATTGGTTGTGTTTGCATTTCACCTCTGTAAACAGAAGTCATATGAAAATAGAGATAGTAACATGAACCATAATAAGTACTGTGAATGTTAAAAAATCATAAGAAATGAAGAAAAACCTCAAAGCTTAGGTCTTATTGTAATTCAGATAATTAGAACAGTTATACTGCAGATATATTTAGTGAAGTCAGTATTCAAAAACTAATTCTAAAAAAATGAAGAACAGCCACTATAATTACAAATCACAACTAAATTTCATAGAAACGTTGAAATGTTTCATAGAAATGTTTCATAGAAACATTTAATGTTTAATGTGAAATGACTTAATATATTAATGAGAGGAACTTCAGAAAGGCTTTACTCAAACTGTTAGTTGTCCCTTCCTTCACAATATCATCAGAATACCACAGCTCTCAGTTGATTCTTGATATTCTCTCATAGTAATAAAATGTTGATATTTTTTAATAGTTAACTATGTCATGCACCTTGTTAATGTCTGATTGCCTGTAACTATTTATAGTTCAAGCTATAATTCATCTACACTTATTACTGAGTGCAGAAAGAGTTGCAAGAGGTCTAGTATTTTTACAGACAGCAGGCTCATTATTTAAATTTTATCCAGTCATGTACCCTTTTGTTTTGACTGAATTAAATTTTAAGTCTGTTAAATAAATGCAGTTTGAAATTTAACTATATAAAGCTTTCTCTCCATTGCTATCTATATCTGTATCTATAAGAACATCAATATCCATGCTAATATCTTTGCCAATATTCTTAATATCTACATTTATCTAGTCTATTGAGGTAATCTTGTACTCAGTAAACAGGATTGAAAACATTAGTTCTTTTTTACTTCCCACATGTATTTTGGAAAATGCTTATCAGTTAATTATTTACAGTCAGTCTTAAGGTATTTTTTGCCTTTGATGAACTTGAATTCAAAAATGTTAGAAGCATCAAAGAGTAGTTGGCAGTTTTGACCCCAAAATTTAGGAGTAAACTCTAGGAGAGGGATTTCCAAG
Organism: Thryothorus ludovicianus; assembly: GCA_013397245.1. Lineage (NCBI taxonomy): Eukaryota > Metazoa > Chordata > Aves > Passeriformes > Certhiidae > Thryothorus > Thryothorus ludovicianus. Next base: position 33,457 of record VZTB01014369.1, read on the forward strand.
GTCAATTTATGTTCCAGTGCATTTTCTGAAAGAAGTGAAAGACAGGACAAGATTGTTAGGCATTGGAGGTGTTGGATTCAGTATCCATCGATGTGTTCAGGAAATGATTGGACATCTGAATGTGGCACTTACTGCTATGGTCTAGTTGACAAGGTGGGGTTGGCCAAAGGTTGGGCTTGATCATCTTGGAGGTCTTTTCCATCCTAAAAGATTCTGTGAATTCTGCCAATAAATGTAAACTTTGGGATCTGTGACAACTTGTGTACTGACCAGAATTCCATCTCCTTCATGGCTTTTAACATCTGTCTCAGGACTACACATCCAGTCTCCTGAATCTATGACTTTGAATTTTGTGGTAAGTTGAAGGCTCTATCATCATAATAGTCTTAGATGTGGAATGAAATTTCAGAAACAAACATTACCCTGTGAACCTGATGAATCCATAAGAGACTGCAGTAAAGCATTTAGGATTTGTGGATACTGGAAAGAAAGATCTTAATACTGTAACTGGGGGTACTCTTGGTTCTGATTCTTGCTTCTTTGCATTCTATCTCATTTTATTTTGTGATTACATAAACAGGCTATGAACACAGGAATCTATTCCCTGATGAATCGCCTAGGATGGGATTACAAGTGTAAACAACACACAGCACTTTTTTACCTCCGCTCTCATGTAGGTGCTTCCACATTGATAAAGGTGACAATGTCCATCATGATGAATGCTAGTGTTTTATCATCATTCAAATTATTGGGATCATTTTATCATCATTCAAATTACTGAGATCAAGGCATCTTGTCAGTTTAAAAACAAAGTAGATTCCATTAGTGACAGAATTTTGCAAGTTCACTACATTTTCTCTAAAAATGTTTTTCAAAGTAAAAATCCAGTCACCATACATAAATACATTGCAAGCAACTAACAACCAACCTCCCAAAATCAAATCAAAACATATTTGCATTTTTTATGGTACAGTTAAAACAGTGTACAGAGAAGTCTCCTGCTTTTCTCTTTGAGGACTCCCAAAATCTGATTTCACTCTTAGAAAGATTATGTGATTTTAATGCTAAAAAGCAAATTTATTTTACAACTTTCATCTACAATAATTTGTAAGTCTGACAACACTGGGTCCTTTGCTGCTCAGAATCAACCACCACTGAAAGTATTTGAGTTTTGCATATTTCCAGACACATATAAAATTAGAATATATACACATATACTCTTGCCCATAACATTTGCTGTAATTTATAGAGCTAATATGTGTGCATCAAAAAGATAATGTAACTTCTTTCTTCAAAGAATAAGACCATTGGTTTTAATTAATGTTTTACAGATCAGAGACATGATTTTGGCCAGGAGAAAGAAATAATTTCAATTGAAAACAATAGAAAGAGAAAATCAGAGAGGGAAAAAGATAGCCAAAAACTTAAGTGACTCAGTGGCCAGATATGGGACCCTGAGGCTGTATGCCAATAGCTCCCTTAGTTGGCTGCTGTTTCTAAACTTGGAGTAAAGTAATATAATAATTTTTGCCATTGACAGAGAGGGATATTAAGTTGTGCTTTTTAGTCACATTCTGCTTACATAGGTTTAGTTCATATTTTTCATGTGTAACAAATCTGATAAATCTCATATTTATCAGATTTATTCATATTACATAACATTGCCATTCACAAAACAAAATTATATTTTCTGTTAATTCTCTAGTTTCAAAGAATTCATTAATTCCTAACTGATAAATTTACAAAATACAGCACTGAAAGCTATTAGCAACAAGAAATCCAATATAACCCAGATTTCTGATGGCTTACCTGGAGCAACTAGGACTATTTAGACACAATAATTCCACATATATTAACAATGCTCAGGTTAAGTAGTTTTCTTGGTTTCTAGATATCAATGTAATCATATTCTAGAATCTTTCATGCTTTTTTTCCCAAACATCTTCTATACTAGGAAAAATATTTGTGAAACATTTTATTTTGCTCTAGAAGACAGAGAACATGACTTCTGTTACAGTGACATTAAATGGCAAGTTTTTTTCTGGAAACAGCTATTTTCTGCCTGATTTTGGTGCAGAGAGATAGATACCCTAAAATGCAAGTCAATCCATCTGTTTTGGGAGTTTATTTTAGGGTGGACTGAATCATAACTTATAAATGCCTTCATCTCCTCATATACAAATGCAGATCATTGAAATAATCAGATGGTTTTCAGAAACAAGTACATTTCAAACAGCCAAACTAAGATGAGATCAAATAATTTTGTTTAATAAGCACAGTAAATTAAAATTTCATCAGAATAAAGAATGAACAAAAAGGCCCCAAACAACCACCATAACCAATCAACAATTAAAAAAAAAAGATATGTAGGCTATTCAGAAGTTCCTGGAAACAAATTATAAGCACTGCTATCTAATTCAAATCCACCAAACTTCACTACATGTTCCCAATGAGACAACTGTCCTTCTCTCATTCATATATTTTACTGGGATTTTGTGAATGTTAAATGTGATTGAGAATATAGCCCAGGATGTGAAAAGGCCCAATGTTTAATATCAAAACTCATTTAAAATGTTGAATTGATTTTTTATGAAGATTTGAGTGCTTAGTTTAATATTAAATTCTCTCGATCTAGTTAGACATGTAATTATTTATTCAATTGAATTTGGTAATCAAAAGTTGAGTCAACATAACTATGTGAGAATGAAACAGAATACAGTAATTTTAAAACTTGGAAATTATTCAATACTCCTAATTTCAGACAAGCAACAAAACCCCACAAATATACAAAAAAATTGCTGCATTGAAATTGAATCTGCTACTATCCAATGTTGTAGTAATGGTCTGAAGTCACTATTTAACTGCATCTGCTACTGGCAAAAAAAATGGAAGCGCATAATTAGTAAAGAATTTATTGAATTCCAATCAGTGGAATATGTTATTACATATTGCTTTTGAAATTAAGATGTTTTCAAGCTTTCTGAGATGACTTTTTGTTGACTTATTTATTGGTGTGGTTTTGTTTATTTATTCTGGGGGGAAAAACCCTAAATACAAATCACCTGAAACTCAGTCTTTCCAACTATGTTTCCTATAAGTATACTTCCTTCTTTATTTAAATTATTTATTGTCCTTTTAAAATATTGTGTTTTGCATAGGCAAACACTACCATTCAGTACTGACTGTAAATTATTTTCCCCTTTTGTATCCCAAACCTCATTGAATTCTGAATTTCATTCAAGTTTGACTCAAATGTTTTACCTATCTGGCTACCTATTGATTTTGTGTATCAATTTTCTAGATACTAAATTTCTAAAAATAAAATAAGGAAGTAAATACTTTTTCTTGTTTCCTTTTTCTCATTCTTAATTTGTATTGTATGTATATAATTACTTATATCAGCATCTTAAAGTTTAAAGAATGCAGACAGAAAAAATCTTCATGGTGAGTTATATAATGCCTCATGCCTTCATGAATATATAGTGAAGAACAATGAGAGAAGAAATGGCAGGTTTACCATAGTTAAAATTTAAAATGGACAGATTTTTAAGTAATAAGGCTACTCAGAAATAAAGTCATGACCAGTCTTCTCATCCTCCTTCCCCTCAGATGTACAAACCCGAGTGTCAGACTTACATTGTTTAGCTTTTTTCGACTGGTTGTCAACATCACTTTCAGGAAAAGGCCAGAAGTTTCTTCTTTCCCTAAACTTCTGTAATACTGAGTGTTATCTAAGCTTTTTAACTATTATAGCCTGTTGCAGATGTCAGTTTTATGATCTGAAATATGTCTTTATATTCACCGTGAAAGATTTGCCAGTGTCCTCAGCTGCCAGTTTCAGCCTACAGAAGCTGTCAAAATTTTTTTTTCATAGAAATTTTTTTTGGTGTTGGTTTTTACTGTGTATCAATACA
>VZTB01014369.1:45765-75543 GCA_013397245.1 Thryothorus ludovicianus
TTGGGCTTTGTGCCAAGGTCTCTGAGCCCCCTGTCCGGGTCTCTGCACCTTCAATGCAGTCAGAGATGAACCCTGAGTTCCCACACATCATGTCTGTCCATCACAGTAGAACTGTGAAATCAAGAACCAGACTGGTATACAGTGAAATTTACTGTAAATATGTTCACCTTTCCGAAGCATTTCTAAATTTTAAAAATAAGAACACGTATTTGCATGTGTGTGTGTATAGGTGAATATATATATGTATATATATATGGTGCAAACATCCTAATGTGGAAATATGAAACTGACTTGCAACAGTTTATAAATGTTAAACTTAACAGAAGGTATAAATATTTTCAATACATAAATATTGATTGAAATTCTTGCAGTGTCCATAGAAGTACAGTCCATAGTTATAACCTTCTCTGACAATAATAAGCTGTTTATTCCAGTGATTACTGAATTACAATCTTTTCTCAGCTCTGATATTTCTAGCCTATACAACTGAAGCCTTGATACACTCAGTACACTGTTTCTTTTCAATGTAGTTTCAAGAAAAATAACTCCCATATATCAGTTGAAAATTAATCAACCTGTAGCTTGTGCATTTGTCAACACTGAATGCACTTTCAACACTGGAAGGTCACAAAATCTGGTTTTATGAGCTGGAAATAACATTTCTGCTCTACATTTACTTTCTCAGAAAAAAATGTTTTAAAATGTCAACTCTCTCAACATGACATTGCATAATCATTTTATACTTGTAATCAAGCATGAAACAATATAAAAAAAGGACTTGATACAAATATAAAAATACTATAAAGTAATGAAAAGCTGTGGTCTTCCAGTTTCAGTAACACATTCTGCGTTGCTGCTGATCAAAGACTGGTTTCTTCTTGTTTCACTGTTTTTCAGTCTGATGCAAAGTTCTCCCTCAGTGATTCTGACCAGGCAGGACACCTGTTTACAGCTGTCCAGCTGTAAACTTGAAGCTATGTTAACACAGTTCTGTGTTTGAGTTAATAAACCCTGCTGAGAGTAAAGACTATGGAGACTAATGCAGTTCCAGACAGGAAAAAAAAGGAAAAAAATTCATGATTTTTAATAATCACTCTGGTTTTTAATAAATAAAAATACAGTCTTCATGGAGATACAATCTCATTAAAGAATTAGTGAAATTCTTTTTAAAATTCTTTGCTAAGTAGGTTTTATCAGTGAGGAAATTACATGGAAGTTTGATTTAACAGCTATAAATGTCATTAAACAAATATGCATTCTTCAGACTTAATTACACATTACAATATCAAACAGTTGAAAGCCCAAGAGATAATAAAGTGTAACTGTCACTACCAAGAGTGTAATATTATCTTAATAATTTAAAACAGATTGGATATGAGAAATTACAGTCAGTGCATAAGAATTTGTAAGAGGGGTAAATCATGTATCCTGCCAAATAATGAAATTGCTTTTCTGAAAACATGACCAATCTATTTCTAAGTATTTCTATTCTTAGGATCAACATCTTTCCTCTGAGTAACAAAATTCTCTTTAATTATTCTGAAGCATATGAATGACTCACCATTTTTTGTGCAAGAATTGTTTGCCTATTTTTTAAATCTATTAACACTTTCCCAAAATTCTACTTTTGTAGAAGAAAGTCCAGACAATTAAACAAAATTATTAAGAGAATCATGATGAAATCTCCGGTAGGTATCACATATAAGGGTCAAGTTCCCCCTTAATTCCATTAATTCTTAAGCTTGCCCCTCTCACCTTTAGCAAACAACCTGGACAACTTACTTGAGTATAAAATGAATGTATGTGAATTGAATATATGAAAGAATGTTTACCCCAAGCTGATCATGTCAAAGAGGAAGCCAGCCCTCACTGGGATTAAACAGTAACCAATGAGAGACAAAGAGACTTTTGAAGCAAAGAAGGAAACAGCTGGAAGAGAAGTCTAAGAAAAACATGAAAATACTCGACAGAGGGCAAGGGAGAAACCTTGTAGTGGAAGCACCAGCAGTCAGATCGGCTACCTTGAGCTCCTGTTCTCCATCAAGTTGGGCGACACTTCAGGGACCAGCACCTCAGATGTGTGTCTTGCCTCACGGGATGCCTGATGTCCAGCATGTGCACTTGCAGGTCATAGGGAGCAGTACAGGCACAGGCAAAGCTCAAACACCCATGTCTTCACCAGAAGCTGTGTGCATACCTTGCATTCCCAGGGAAAGAAGTTGTTGGTAACCTACAAGGCTTTTGGGGAAGGTGATATGCATGTAAATGTGGGTGTGGGTGAGGTGTGCGTGTTTTGGTGGGAGAAAATAGTAATATTTTTGAACTATTCATAAAAATGTACACAGGAATGTTTCAGTTTTTATTAATATTTGGTTTAACTGATCAATTGCTGATATATATTTTGATCATGTTGTTCATTAATTACCAATTCATTACATGTTAATAAACCAATGAACCACTTCAATAATATTTGTTTTGCTAAAGAGTTCCACCTTGCAAAAATCATGTCACAGAATAGAATAACATCATACAACACTAGCTAGTGAACTATCGGTACTGCTTATGTCTACAAAAAAAACCAAAAGGTTATGCTACAATATCGCACTGTATTTTGTTTACCTTAGAAAGCTTTGACAGGGAAAAACAGAAGTTATCTTTAAAAATAAGTACATATTATATAATCCAAGCTCATCACCTTAAATTTGGTGTATTTAACATCAAGAAAGCTTTCTACAAATGCATCTATTTAAAATCTGAAGAACAAGAGCAAGTTTTGGGAAATTTGCCAGCCTTCAATGGTGAACACTTAATTACAGCATCCCATAGTCTACCAGTTGACTTAATTGGCTCTTAATTGACATAGGGTTTGCCAAAAAAAGAGATTTATATTCGCAGATCATTAGACCGAGGATGTTAAACATTGTACTGCATGACTCATTATGGCTTGTGCTGTTAGCATAAGAGAAAGTTAAACAGGAAGGACTGCTGAGACTGATGTATTCAGGTCGTTCAGGAAACCAGGGACGTGCCCTGTGTCACCACGGAGCTACACAGCTTCTAGGGAACCACTTTTCTATCTCTGAGTTACTTCCAGAAATATTCCTAGCCTTAGCTATAAACCTTTTCAAATAAACATCCCTCCTTATATTTTCGTCTACCAGACATGACTTTAGGAAGGATGGCTACCTTTTCTCTGGACATGCTGAGAATTTTAACTTCAAAGTCAGTTTTTCGGTAGGAGCTGGTACCTAAAGTTTTTAGTTCTTTCTGAAATCCAAGTTTAAACATACAAACAATGCAGATTACAATGTGAAATATATTTTCAATGTTAAAAACAATCTTTCTCATGAAAAATTTTCATGGAATGCAATAAAGCACAATGATTTGGTGAAAATAATTCCCTTTGTAAATCTCAGATCTCTTGCAAAAATGTTATTGTCCAGAAGATGAGATAAATAGTTTAAAACAGATGACATGTTTGAAAGTATTGACATATTAAAAATAAGTGTTTTGTTTTTTACTTTAATTTCACTCTCTGACTCTCCAGATAGGAATCTGAATTTGTGTGCATGCACTCAGACATAAACTCATATTTGTGAAGAAATGGAGCTGCTCTCCTTTCTCCTCTCTTATTGCCATCTGTTTTTTTTCTGTTCCTTACATCTTTGGGAGTTAAGATTTTTTCCTCATTCTCAGTGATTACTAGAGAAGGGCTTCTTTTTTTTTTTTCTTTTTGAGGGTCTATTTTAACAATACATTTAAATATTTCTCTGCAATAGCATCCCCCCTCCATTGCAAGCAAGCAAAGTGAATTTCTCAAGGGTTGCTTGCAGCTTTGGGGGAAAAGAGAATCACATACAGCAGCCAACATACTGCAGTGTCTCTGAGAAATTGATCTTGTTCTGCTATGTCAGAATAAGACTTTGATGATAATGACATTTTCAGCTGCAGACAAAATCCTTTTTAATTTATTTGAAGGAGAAGAGGCTGAAATGATTTTCTATTCCAGGATGTGCTTTACAGCTTGACTTACTTTTTAGGACTAACTCTCAGTTCAGGGGCAGGTTGAGAGCTCCTCCTGTCATGACCTGAAAGAAAAAGAAGCATTCCAAGGAGTTGGAGTTTTTAAATTATTCATTGAATGCTTTTCCTTAAAGATAACATCCTTCTGTCTCTTACTTGAGAACTAAATTAGGGGGATAACAGAAATGTAGAATGAACTGGCAAACTTTACTAAACTGTGAGATATAGATGAGACAGAAGGGAATGGAATCAATTTAAAATCTGCACGTTATTAAAATATCTCCTGTGCCTTTCCTATGTTGGTGATAATGTCCAGTTCCATGACAACCTAACCATAAACTTTTTTTTATTTTCCCTACTAATTTTTTGCATGTTTTTTCATTATTTTAATACAAGCAGCTATATGCTGTCTTAGTAAAGGATTTCCAGAATGCCCTAAGGTCCAATGCTAACTCCTGATACTTGATCCTGTTACAAAGCATCAGCTAATTTTTCCCTCACATTGAAAAGTGATTCATTTTGTAAAATTACTGGTATGGCACCTCAGTTAATGGAGAATAGAAAATTTCTTCAATGCAATAATTGAAAGAACTAGATGATTTGTCTTGCAAAAAGTGTCTGTCAGTTTCATGAAAACCTGGGAGTTTTGGGTGTTGAATCTGTTTCTGATTCTCTAGACAGCCATTCCTGTGCAATTATTATTTTCAAGGTTTAAAAGTGGCAGTAAAAAGGTTTTATGTGCTTAAATATATCTTTTTTAATCCTTTCTTCTGACATCAGCATTTCAGCTCTGCATATGCATTTTGCCCATGGATGATTGGTGAGAAATAGTTTAAAGACCTTTTTTACAGAGATTTAAAAATTAAAAAAAAAAAAAAAAAAAAGTGTCAGAGGAACAACAAATATACAAATGTTATATTTGCACTCTAGCGTAGCCAGATAAATAAAAAAAAATGTCTTTACCTAAGTAGCCCATGTTTGAGGTCTGTGTGGTGTCAATACCCTTTTCATTCCTCAAGTATATATTCAGTCCATCCAGAGTTACTGGGGATCAGGCATGTCAAAACAGACTAATTGTCTCACACTGTGGCCCAGTTTCAGAGGGGACTTGACCAGTAAGAAGTAAAAGATACCTCAAACGCAATAAAGTATATTCTGAATCAACAAACTGCTAGTCTGTGCACACTATCTGCTTAGCTATTATTGTTTAAATATTTTTGTTCATCATTTGAGAAACAAGTCATCTGGATAAATGGAAATTTTCTCACTGAAGGAATGGCTATGACCAATAAACCAAATTTTTATCTTTGAAATTTCTCTGCAAAAATTATATGGATTTTGTTATTTGATCAAAGATAAGTCTTGGAAGTTTACCCTGCAATTTTTACTTTATTTATGATCAGAATGAAAACAATAAATGCACAAAGATTGGTTTAATATATTTACATAAACAACAGTGTCATAAAAATAAAATTTCATAGGGTTTAAACCCTATATTTTCATAGAAACACAATTTTGCTTTGTGTCTTTTCATGTATGCAACTGTGCAGACATAGATATGTGGTTACAAACAGATAAAAATATATATATAAACTAGATGTAGACATAGATATAGATAAATATATCATCTTAAAGGAATAAAGGAAAAAGCCTCACATACAAAGGACTAGCTTCTCAGCTGGTTGAAAGAAGTGTCTCTTTTTTCTAAGACAGAAATAGGCACCATCCCTAGAAAGAATCAAGAGAGGAGCACCTAAGAAATTCTGAAAATAAGAATATCAAATAAATGCCTAACTCATTGTTAATCTATGGCAATTGCACTCTAAAGGAGAAAAAAGTAAGTAATTTCATATTCATACCAGAGGGACAAGGCTCATAATAGGAAATTACCTTTCAGATAAAAATAAACAACCCTTAACCCAGCCGCAACAAGAACAAAACAAAAACAACCAACCAACCAAAAAAAATTTAAAAACCCCAAAAACTCCCCAAAAACCAAAAAACCAAACACAAACCCTTGAAAAACCCACCACCCACACACAAGTAAGAAATTCCCACAACTTGGAGCAAGATGTAAGGTACCCAAAAGCAATGAAATGAAACATCACTGACCATCACAGATCATTTTTACTACAAAGATGGTGATAGAATCTCCAAAACTAATAAGATTTCTCTGTATATAAGTTTTAGTAGCGATTGCTACTTGAAAAATATTCAATATACTTGCTCCACTTTGACTTGTGTACTTCAGCTCATAAGGTCACAGCAACCCTCTTATCAGCCAACAGCAGAGCTGCAGCAGTAATAGGAGATGTCATCTTAGATTAATGCAAGTGAAAATTGCCTGCAATTTCTTATACTTCTGTCTCTTGTGTGCACTTTAAAGTTTCATTTTTATCTCAGAACATCCTTGGTCACATCACTCCTAATTGTTCAGGAAAATATTTGAATGCACTATTAGAAATGATTATGATCTTCAGTAATAATTATTTCTCTAGAATTTTTGAGAAATAAAAGGAGAACATGACCCAGGAATTACATGTGGAACAGGGTAAATATATAAGCTTCTGTCTAAATTTACTCTGAAAATACACTTCCTTATGTTTCAATTTTACTTTTTATCTTAGACATTGACCCCCTTGACAAAATGTCAGCCAAAAATATGGATTTCTCCTACTCTAACAGAAGAGCAATCAGAATTTTTTGATATCCTGATCATTCATAGAATAGATAATTTTGAATTATGCATGGTGCTGGTATATTTTTTTTTTTTGCACTGCAGCGTGAATGTTATATCTGCACTGTTAGCAGTTTGTATTGCTGTGTCAAAAAAAAAAAAACAAGCTTCTTTTGCCAACTTTATTAGACTACATGGACAGCAAAAAGCCCAATATATGGGCCTTATTTATGGACAAGTATGAATAGAGCAAAAATGATGGAACTAATTTACTACAATCTCTTTTGTGGGAAAAAAAAAGACATGTAGGAAGTATAGGAAAGAATAAAGAATGAGTTTCTTTTTTTTGTCAATAGTTTAAAACAAATTATCTCTCTAGAACTGATTTTTTTATAATCAATACTAAAAATAGAATTAAAGTGAAGAGATTTTTTTAAGTTTTAAAAAATATTATTGTGTCCCCTCTGCCTCAAGTGAATAAAAGCTTATGGTGAAATCTTTAATACAGAAAAGAAATCCCTAAAACACACGTTAAAATATACGTTATGATCTTGATTTAGCTCAAGTTTGAGGAGGTGCTATTCTTCTATGATTAAGAACTTTTTTCCATATAAAAGGATGATTATTCCCAGAAAGTTAACATTTTTGGTCTTGTTAGGGGTGAAATGTAAAATAAAATACGCACAGAAACCTGCCTGAGACATATCTGTTTCAGACCAAAAAGTGTGCACAGTAATCACAACCAACACTTCTGTCCATGTCACATCTCATTAAAAGGACCTTTGCGTACAACTGTGGAGGACAGCTGCATCGAGCCTAACACATTCTGAAGGTAACATATTGGAGGCAATGACAATTTACCATGGAAGCTGCTGATAGATTGCATATATTATTCACATCTTAGCATAATCCTCATTCTTACAGCAAGCACTGTAGAAAAGAGATAGACAATGCGAAGAATACCATAGTAAACAAGTTCAAATTTTTTTGTACAATCACGGTATCATAGAAATGCTAGATTTTAGTCAAATTACATACATATACATATATTTAAAGAACATACTTTTGCAATTTTAAAAGAAAATTATCTATATGAAGGAAAAGGAGAGAGAAGAAATGCAAAGTCCCCAGTTTGTGTAATGAAAGAACGTCAGTACCTCCAAATAGAAAAATTATTAGGGAACATATTTTAATGTTCATAAAGTCATATCTAAAAACTTTGAAAATTATTTAGATTATGCGTATACTGCAACAAAACCAGCTTATGGCTTCATCAAGATATTAACTGACAAGAAAAGTTCTGGGTACATCCCCATCAAAGTCCTTACTTACACAAAATTCTGGCACATTTGAAACTGTTGTAACCTTCCATATAAGAAAGTAACAATACAAATTAGCATTTGTTTTCACAAAAAAATAATCTACTCTCCAGTAAAATCCAGAATCTATTACAAAAGAAAAGAGAATCCATAAAAATATATTTAAAATATATGCTGAGTTTGATCTTTCTGGACAACATATGAGACTATATTATTCTATATTATCTATAGAATTCAGAAGAAATTAAAGTAGATCCACTCCCAAGCATCTGAACAGAGATGACATAAAGTTCTCCCAGACATTTAAGGAGAATAGCTTACTGAGAAGATTCTAGTAAATAAGTAAAAAAAGTGGTTTTTTCCCATGCTATTACTTCAAATTTTGGTAAGAGCAAAATAGGATACAGTGAAGCAACCACTTGAAGTGACTGGATTTATACTCACATTATAAATAGACTAATAAATAAAGGTCATCTCAGTTTAATACAGATATGTTTCACCCACAAACAAAAAGAAAGACTTAAAAACTAAATCCTTAAACAAAACACACCATAATAGAAATCCTGTCTCAAATCATAATAATATTGATAGAGGCTTGAATTCTTCCAATTTTGGTTGTGATAGAGTTAATTTTATTCATAGTAGTTCCTATGGTGTTCTTTTGGATCTCTGACTAAAACAGTGATAAAAATATGGGAATATTTAAGCTATTTCTGAACAGTGCTTACAGAGTAACAAGGCTTTTCTTGCTTCCCCCTACTGCCACACCAGCAGGGACTGTGGGGGATACACGAGAGGCTGAAAAGGGACACAGCCAGGACAGCTGACCTCCACTGGCCAAAGGGATGCCCCATGGCATATGATGTGGTGCCCAGCAAGAGGAGTTGGAGGAGGAAGGAAGGACACTTGAAGTGATGGCATTTTTCTTCCCAAGTTATCATTGTGCATGAGGAGGCTCTGCTTTCCTGGATATGGATGAACACCTCTCTGGTTACTAGCCTTCCCAACATTTCAGAAAAACGAGACTCCACAGAAAGGCATTAGAGAAATATTAACAGTGATTGTTAGCATGTAATTTTTTTTTTATTTAAAAAGAATCTATAAAATGCTCTAAATATGAAAGTCTGCAAAGACCCTTTAAAGTAAAAGGAGGCCATGGACAATACATTAGAATGTCTTAGAAAAACAAAAAAGACCTCTAACTGAAGTTTATCCTCTGAATGTGAGAAAGGGACTTAGCATTTACCTTCCCAACTACCATCGATTTCATAAAATTATATATAAATTATATTGCAATTTACATATTTTCCTGAATCGTACAGACCAAATAAAGATACTGCCAGTATGTTCTGAGTATGGTAAAGAAAACTGTGTAAGCAGAAGCATTACTGGACGACAAAGAACCGACAGAGAGACCTTTTAAAATTATCCTCTTGATTGTAATTTGCACTTTCTCAGACAAAAAGCTAACCACCAGCTAATTGTTAATCCATAAAATCACACATCATTAGTTCCAGTATTCATGGAACTGCTTGGTTAAAAAACATAAACTTACTTTTAGCAAGAAATAAAGATACATTAGTGCAAATTATGTTCATATTATTTATTTCACTATCTTTTTTTTATTAAACATCTTCAATTTTCCAGTTAGTCAACTGGCACACAGAAAAAGTTAATTTTTAAGATTAGATGAATCACAGAATTCCACCTGTTTTGCAACAGAAGTGTGTTTATAAAGGTATACTCTTCAGTCAAACTAAAACTTTAAAATACATTTCATTTTGAAAAGGCAATTTTTGGCTTGTCTCCGTGAAACACATACAGGAAATTTTTGAAGATGTGTAATGGTGTCATCTTCGCATTTTTTTCCTATTTGCCATTTATTTGTGTTCTGCTTATTATTAACCCTGTTATTAGGGAGTGAGCTCTTGTTTAGTAATGAATCTACCAGACCTTTTTTGTGTGTACATTTTTTCAGTGCATTATGCTTTCCAGAGACTTAGCAGGTTTGCATATCAAAGCCTTTCCTTGCAGACCCCTAAGGGGCTCATTTCTCCATAGTAACACTAGACCCTACAGTATAATGCTTGATTTATTTTTCTATCAACTATTGTTCTATACCTACATAGTCTTTTCTATTTGTTACTGTCTAGAGGATACAGCACTGACCCTGCCTGCTCAATGTGCAGGGACTCATGCCTGCAAGCACTAAGGCTTTATAAGACTTATCCCTGCGCCTTTACTTGTCATATCAGCAGCCTCATCTGCAGAAATACATTCTGACTGAGTAAGCCTGAGGTAGACAATGCTTAATTCTCCATTACAAACTCTTCCAAGAAGAAGAGATTCAGCTTCAGGGCATCCATCCTGTCAGCACCCTATTATCCTAACACACCATTTACTCTGTTACTGGTTTTAAGCTGGCCTTATTCAGTCTGATTGTCATGTTAGAGCCTTGTCCTGGCTCACTGTACACAGCACATTTTTTATTCTACTGCGATTCTGGGACTCCAGGTATTTGTGTTTCTTGTACCTCCTTATTGTACCTAAACCACCAATGAACAAACGGAGTTCAGAAGATTTCCAATATTTGAATTAAATGTTAAAAAGTCAAAATGTAGGTTAGTTTTAGACTGGGAAGGAAAACAAGTAAACCAAAGAGAAACAATTATTAATAAGATAAAAATATACCATTTCTAGATTTTAGTCTTCCAAAACTGACAAAATGGATCCACACTTTGCACTGATATGCAGCACAGGCACATATAACAGATATCTGTGCAATGGATCACAAAGATCACATAACATTTACCATTTTCTTCCTCATACTTTTAATCCACCAAGGCTTCTGGACCATCTAATAACCTTAACACACAGAATAAAGTGACCACAGGCTACAGAATCAATATCCAGCACACAGAAATAAGGACAGATTAAGGTCATTAACAATTTATAATTCATGAAACATATCCCCAAATTTATGCAATTTAAGGGTTTCATAGAATACTTGTGAAAGAAATCTATTTTATGAAACTTCATAAGAATTCTAACTACTAATCCAGTTGAAGATGAGGGCATTTACAAAATTTTGCAAAACATGACAGATTTCAAAGGAAGAGACAGCAGAAGAAATACATCAAATAGAAAGTCAATAAAAGTTTGGAACATTACAATGATTTGAAAATTTCAGATTTTAGTTTCTATTTTGGAGTTTTTATTTAGTAACGTCATTCAATGTTTAAGTTTATCTTCCTATATTCATAGAAATATAATTGTCTTGAGTCTATTGTCTCTTTTTTTCCATCTCGAAAACAATGTACAAAAGCATGCTAATGCTTTGATAAAAAAACAAATTTTCAAATCACATTTTCTTTTTAAAATTATAGGATTTCAAAGTCTATTTAAACCAGTTAACAGAATGAAAGGAATTATTTCAGAGTGTAAACCTTATGTCATTCTGGCTATATCTCTTAATCAATTAATGAGGAGAAATTGTCCACCTGATTAAGATATATAGATCTGGCCTGTTGCTTCTTCAAAGGTGTAAAAGAAAGTATTATGAAAAAATACTACATTCTAAATTGACTTTTAAATTCATTGGTTGACTAGTATCATTTTACAGTCTTGGAAAAGGTATCAATACAAAGTTTTCCTCTGCTCCCCAGGCCTAGTTCACCAATAATCTTAGGCCATCAAGGGTTAATGATTGTTTCACCGTTTGAGGAAGGCACTGAGAATATCCTCATAAAGAGTTTGCATGATTAGGTCTTTACAAGCAGCAGACCTGTAAATTAGCACTGCAAATAGGCTTTGTGCAGAGAGCATCATTCAGTAGAAGAGATGTGATCCTGAATGCAGAAGCATACCCTGTGCATTATTGTGAAACTGAATTTCCTAGCAGTTAACTCTCTGTAGCCAACAGAAACAACAGCTTTATAGTGTTTTTTTTCTATTTTTTTCTCACTGTTTTTAAACTCTGCTGATCAATAATATCAAATGATGATAAGTATCTAGGGACTAGCAAATCCCACTCTGTGATTTGACATATTTCAATATGAAGTAATGGAAAGTATTCAAGTCGGCTAATGTACAGAAGTATCAAAAGAAAGTATTTCTGTAATGAAAAATACAATTACTATGAAGTAATCTTGAGAGATATAGTAGATTTATGATTATTTTAAAAAAAATAATTGCATAAATAAATCCAAAAATTTATGTACTTGGATAATTCAGTATTTAGCAATTCTGCAGAGTGAGACTGTTCACTGAAGTGGGAGAACAGAATGCTAATGGGTAAGCTGAATCTGCAAGTGAAAAAAAAAAAATGGATGCATACATCGTTGAAACACAGCTGCGCTAATAATTTAGGCTGCTGTTTAGGGTTTTGCAGCAGGCACACAGTATTTTTTTCTCCCACCATTATAGTCATCATATTTGGTTAGCCAAAGGTGAAGAATTGTTTCTCACAGGGAAGTCATTCCATGGAATTTCAGAAATAAATTGAATTTGTTCTCAAGAACAATGTTGGAGTCTTATTCCAAAGAGAGACAGAAGTGTGGATTTTCATTTGTAGCTTCTATATGTCAGAAAGATTAAAATTACAGAATAAAAAATAATGCAGAATAAGATTAAGTCAAAATTGGGGAAAAAGAATGTCATGATCATGAGAAAATCCATCTGTATTGTAAAATTTGTTTGAGGGGATTGAACTTGGCTTTTTCTTTAGAAATGCAGATATGATTTTAAAATTTTGTTTTGTCAATAAAGTACAATTAGACATATAAGCCAATTCTGTTGGAACTCCATATTTATTTGAAGTGGGTATTTTATGTGTTTCACTACAGTCTGGTTTATGTTCACAGACCATTCAAATTAACAATACACTTTCCCAACAGGGAAGACTTACCTTGAAAATAGTTATAGAAAGGAAGTGATACTGATAATTCATACTCAGGAGATTTTATTATATTCCCATATTTTAATAAAATAATTACTTATGCAATTTTTTTTTTTTTTATTGTGTCTCTCAACCTGTAATATTCAGGGATGTAGTAAAGACAGTTTCCATCCTTTGTTGTTTAATCTAAGTCTTAGTATTAGCTTTAACAAAGTAACTGGGTAGTTAATTCTGTCTTTATATTATCAAGAGTATTCAGATGAATATTGCAGAAAACATTATTAACATAAACCCTGCAGTTAGGGCTTACAGCAGACACGGCAAAATATTTAGTCTAGATGTTTGTATTACATTTTCTTGTCAGGATTTAGCCAACATCTAACTTCAAAGGTTACTATTAAGGTGTCAAGACAGTGAAAATTCAAACAAACAAACATAAAACTAATGACCACGTGGTGAACAAAGAAAAAATGACAAAGTGGGAACCCAGATAACCAAAACCAACTGCTCCTAAGACCATCACAACTGAATGAATAAGTTCTAATGCCTGGGAATGTCCGTAGCATCATTTATTTTCTGAAATGTGCAAAGTTTCATTGACTTTATAAAGTGCTGTGCCGTGTACAACTGTTTCACCTTATGGCTGCTTTTCATTATATTTTGTAGCCCATGTTACTTTTAAAATTTTATTTTTTTCTTTTTGCTCCTTTATTTTTTTATCAGACAATTTTAAGTGTCCAAAAGATAAACTTTTATTTCCTGAAAATCTAAAACCCAAAATAGAATTATTAACAGTTAAATATATATCAATTTTTTAAAAGGATGCCCTCCTTATTATTTCATTTATAAGAATATAGACCAGATCAATTGTCATGAGATCGACTTCTGAAGCAATAATTTCTGTATTTTAATTTTTTTCTAACAAAGAGCATTCTTAATTAATAAATATTTCATAGCTATTCATATCAATTTGATATATAGAAGTGAAAAAATGTCTTTTTAAGATTTGATATCTATCATTCCATTTGTGACTAAGATTGTTTCAATAGTACTTAACAGAAGAGAATCAAGTATTTTTAGTAACATTCAGAGAATGATACAGAGAACCTTAAATAGTAACCTGCCTTAAAACAGTGATCTCTAAAAATATTTCAGCTGAATCATAATATTGTTATTTGGGTACCTTTTGTCAGTGAACTGTGTGTCTGAAAGGGGTTTTCTCTCGTGTTTAACTGTTGGTGCACCCACCTAGTAAGTGTTCAGAACAAAGGCTGTTTTTTAAGATTAGACAACAGCCTCTTTGTCAAAATAACCAAAGGATTAACCCACCTTCATCTAAAGAGTAACAATGAAGTATCTCTCTCACAAAATAGAGCTCTATTCATAAAAATAAAAAGTATCTCAGATGAGGCAACTCCATACATTCTTTTGAAACTAGCCTCTTATGCAGGCAAGAAAACAATTGTGTAAGGCTGAAGAAAGTGCATATGTAAGGAAACTGTCATGATCATTCACGAGATCAGCATAAGATTCTGGAAGCTTCTTGGCTACTAATTGACAGCACCTTAGAGATTGTACCACTGAGATCATCCTGTAATGTTTCTGTTCCACACACATTCCCCACAGCATTTGTTCCCACCGACTGCCGGAGGGTAACAAACACTGGATTAGTTGATGGGACCCCAATGTATAGTTTTCCTCCTAGAATCCTTGTTAAGTTGCTTATGTGAGAAAAGAGGAAGTTGTAGTTCCTATCACTTTTCCCTGGGTGCCTTCTGTTTATATCCAATGGCAGCCTGACTGTAAAATGTGCGTCTGTTTCTTGAGACTAGAGTAGCTCAAACCAGGCACCTAGAGACATCTGTATTTTAAACATGTATTATTGATTTTAGATACCTTCTGGAATTAGCTAGAGATTCAGAAGACAGGAATGGAATCACTACATGAAACCACCCCACCCTTTTGGTTTTCTGATCCATAGTTTAGCTAATGTTTTATTTTATTACCCTTGTGAATATTTTAGCTCAAACTTTTACAAAATCTGGGCAATAATTAATTTTCCTGTGAGAGAAAATAAGGTGCAGACTGTCCTACTGAAAGTTGACAAAACACTTTGGAATATTGTAGAATATTTTAGAATATTGTATACAAACTTGAACATATTGCAAAAGTATATTATAGTATTAGTTTGGATGAACTGAATATACTTGTCTCAGGCAAAGTCTGGCATAAAGTGCTTACAGGTATTTTGGTTCCATTTGCATACAAGGGATAGAGATGAGAAACTGGCTTTTGTATGCCTTGAGAAACATCCTATCTTTAGACACATCCAGTAAATCTTACAGGAAATATCTTACTATGGATACAAAGACATACAAAAGGCAAAAGCTTAATATTAATCTAATTTGAACAGCAATTACCTAATTCAAACAAAACAATTATTGTTATTAGGGAGTTATAAAAGTGTAAATTACCTAATTATTACAGAAAAGCATGGTTAACAGAGATAAGACTGCTGTATTAAACATTGCATCCCTTTTCTTTGGCATTATATTCAATCTTTTATGTCTTCTCTTAAAGTTCATAACTACCTTCTACTTTCTCCCTCAAGCAGAAGATAGGGAGAGTTTTACTGAGCTATCAGTGTTCTGATTTCTTTGCCCTGAACAGTATCCCTAGATAGTCAGGATGGTGGAAAAAAATATACAAATAAAAGAACAGAGAGAGAAAAGAAAAAAAAAAATATTTCTGGCAGTTCAGCTACCCTTAAACCACATATATCACTACTTTTACAGTCACCCTGGCACAGACCTTGGGCTGCTGTTTGGTAGCCTACCATCTCATCTGAGAAAAGCTGTTACTGCTTATCTGAGGTCCCAGAGACACATATAGGTTGGAAGGGTGAAAGGAACACTAAAGAAAAATTATTTATTTTTGTAATAATAATAACGAGGGCATTTTTCATGTTGTCTTCATTATTAATTTGAATGTTAACATTACTGCAACAATCTAATAAAAACTATTTTACATATTAATTACAGTTATGAAACCATTTCCCCTAATCCAAACAGAAACCTGAGTTACATATGTGGGTGGTGTCTATTACTCAGTGACTGCATATGCTTGCTTGACCTCTTATCAAACATAGGGTTTGCAGTGCTAACCTCTCTGTATTCTTCACAGGCTACCTGTCCTTGCTTCTACCTCTGCAAGATTCTTTTGTGTGTTTGACTTGTCCAGGAGAGCCTAGTTCATCCATGTAGACCTCCTGAAACTTTTTTCCCAGTTTACCCTTCACTGGACTTTATTGCTGCTAACCTTGGAATGAGGGATAGTTGATTATCAGCCAGCTTTCTTTGTTCCCTCCTCCCTCCAGGGCTTGATTTGAGAATACTCTACCAAGCAGATCCCTTAAGAGTCCAAAATCTGATTTCCCAGGTACTGAGCTTCCTGTAGACCATCCTCACTGCCCTGAGGATATCAAACTCCATCATTTCATGATTACTGCAGACCAAGCTTTCCCCTGAGTTTCACATTCCTCACCAGTTCTTCCTTGCTAGTGAGAACAAGGTCGAGCATAACATCTCTCCTCACCAGCTCCTCTCCACTTGGAGAAGTGACAGATTATGCTAGAGTCATGGACTGGCTTGTGTTGTAAGGGATTTTAAAGGTCATCTAGTTCCAGTCCCACTGCTCTGGGCTGGGACATCTTCCACTTAATCAGATTGCTCAAAGTCCCATCCAAGTTGGCCTTAAACACTTCCAGGGATGGGACATCCACAACTTACATTAGAGAAAAGTTCATTTAATTAAGAAAAAGATTGGCAATGCTGATGAGAAAATTACATCGCTATATGGGGAAATGATAGCAGAAGTTAACAGCTGATAATTTTTTCCCTTACCATTTTGAACATACTACAATGTTCACTGAATATAGCAAGGTTAAATCAACTGGCTTATCAGCTGCCAATCTACTGCTCTTATTTAGCCAAGTTATATTCACAACTCTATAGATGCTCATTCTCTAAAAAAGCCCCAAAAATCTTGAGGATTTTTTTACTTAAAAATTGGAAGGCATTGAGATGAACTTATCTTCAAATTAAAAATGTTTGTAACTCAGTCTTGTCATTTTGTGTCAGATTGGCTGCTATACTGAAAATAGTATGTGGGTCTGGAAAAGACAGAGCTGGCTTGAGCTTTCTATCCTCTTTTCTTGGCAGCAGCCTTTCTCTCATAGTTTATTTAATGTCAAATTAGGGAATGGAAAAGTTCCTGGATATTGAAAAATACTCTGATTAAGCCAAAAATGCTGCAAATGGATGGTGGATAATATAATAATAATGTTGGATGTAGACAGTGATTCAGAGTCACTGATGAGCAGCAGATGTAATGTTTGACTCAGAATGAGAAAAATTCAGTGGACATAGAAAAAGAATGGAGGTAACTCCTGGGTTAAAGTTAGGAAGGAGTCTATATATACTACCCAGACAAAACAGTACTCACCTCTACTGTCAAAACTGCTAGTGTCAAGACATTTGCTAAGATGTTAAAAATTTCACTGAGTTTTTGGTATAAGGGTAACTCTTCCAATGATACAGATGGAATAAGTAATGAGGGTTGAGTGTTTTTTGGTTGTTTTCCCTGTTCCTCACCCAATAATGGTATATACACTCAAAAGGTAAAAACAAGACTTTGTTGGAAAAGGTAACCCTCCTGACTCCTTCTTTGGTTTTTTTTACTTTGTGTATGGCCTAGGAATTGATGCTATGTATGAAAAATACACATTCAGATTATGGGGCCACCTTTGGTCTTTTCTGAACAGCAGTCTGCTGCATTTCACTGGCAGATTTTTCTGTCAATTATTCATGTAGGTCATACACACACAGAACAATGCCGCTTGGAAGGGACGGCCAGAGGTAATGTTGTCTAGGCTTCTGCTCAGACCAGGGTGTTTTGAATCTCTACAATGATGGAGACAACACAGGCAATCTGTTCCAGTGTTTGACCATATTCATGACAAAATTTAATTTTTTTATGTTGAGTTGAAATGTTGCATATTGCAACCCATCATTTACCCCAGTCCCAGTTTACAAAGCTCTTGGCTTTTGCTCTGCCATTATAGGCAGCAGTGTTTCCTCAGCTCATTCTTCTTACCATTGAACAGGCCCACCTATCTTAACTTCGCCTGGTATGTCGTGTTCCAGCTTCCTGAACATCTGAGTGTCCCTTGATGGACATGCTCCAGTATATCCAGTCTCTCAGGTATAGAGAACCCCAAAATCTGATGCAATATTCCAAGTACAGTCCAACTGGCAACTCCAGAAAATCAGAGAACTTTGGCAAAAGTTTGAAGTAGCATACAGTCTACATAAACCATTTCACAAAGCATTAATTTAGACCATTCCACTCAGGTAACTCCAAATCCATTGACCTTTAAATTACTCCAGACTCCAAGAAGAGAGACTTAGAATAAGAAAAAGAGTAAGAAAACATGAAGAAAAAGAGAAATTTAACAACCACTCTTGGGTTCCAGCAGTGTCTCAGCTGATATAAAATCCAAGGAAAGGTAGGGTCATGACGTATGTTTCCCTTGTGCTTCAGTTTAAATACCCTTTGGCTTTCCCAGGCCCTTCCCCCAGGTGAGTCTTCTGTTTATTTGGGCACTCAGGAGCTGGGTTAGGGGCTCCAGAGGCAGGTGTGGAGCATTGCCTCCTCTGTGCCAGGGATTGGCAGCCACTGCAGCGTGGGGTACAGGCCCCAGGAGTGGGGAGTGTGTGCAGAGCAGGGCACACCTCACCAGGGAAGAGCCTGACCTCTTCCTTCTACCATACACATTTTCCCCAAAATGTTTGGAACCAGAAGTCCTTTGGGTCTCTCACATTGAGATAGCTGTGCTTTGCTCAGGCAAAGCAAGGGCAGAAAGCAAATATCACCAGTCCTTAGATCCTGCATTGGTCCTGTCATGTGGATGGTCTGGAGCTGGGGTTTCAAGACAAAGAAAACAAAAGAGAAAGACAGAAGAAATAGGAGAGAGATCTAGTAAAAGGAGAGGGAAGGGACCTATCCACCTTCCTTTAGAATTCACCTGCTGCATGCCACTAGATTTTCAACACTGTGTTCTTTACATATGTACAACCAGTTCTTCCCCAGGAAGTGAGTAGGGAGGGCACAGAGGCAGCATGAGTCTCAAGGTGGAACACGTCCTTCTTGTGCTGGGAATCCCATAACTGGTTGCAGTTATTTGCCCAACAGGATAACAAGGATTTTTTTTCTGGAAGGACATTTGTATTTTCCTTTGCTGGAGTTCATGAAGATTTTCAGCTCAATTTTCCAGTTTATTGATGTCCTTTGACACAGCAGGTCTCCTGTTCAGTGAGCCGATTTCTCCTATCAATTTTTTATCTTCCCTAAATAT
The DNA here is from genome assembly GCA_013397245.1 of Thryothorus ludovicianus. NCBI lineage: Eukaryota > Metazoa > Chordata > Aves > Passeriformes > Certhiidae > Thryothorus > Thryothorus ludovicianus. Next base: position 65,097 of record VZTB01014369.1, read on the forward strand.
ATGGAGAGTGTACTCTATCCACTCTATTGCATCGCTCAGATAATTAGTGAACATATAAACTCTACTGGCCTCAGTATAGATCCTTGAGGAATGCCGTTACTGAGTGATTGCCAGTTGGATTTTGTGCTACTGGTCATTACTAATTCAGCCTGACAGTCAAGATGATTTTCTACTCATCTTATCATGTACTTATCCAGTCCATCTCTTGTCAATTTGGCTTTAAAAAGTATACGTCAAAGGCCTTGCTAAAGACAATTCAAGGGGCCAAGAGCACTTTGTGCACAACCTTTTCCATAGATATAAGCAGCTAACATTTATTTAACAGATAAAGCAACTGCCACAGGAATTATGTTAGTTATGGTCCTTAAAAAACAGCTACATTTAATGGTAAGTGGTGGCCAGTGAATCCAAATGAAAATGGTTTCACTGATTGAAATATCAGGGAAAAAGAGATTTTGCACACACCTAAGGTCTTTTCCCAGTCTAAAAAATTACAGCATAAGGATTCTTCTAATTTTGATACAAACAATAGTTGTTGACTATCAGAAGGTGCTGTACTGGTGCATGAATCTCAAGTATTCATCTTTATTTGTCAGAAAACATGAAACATAAAACATATTTTAAATGTCTACACTTTTCATGAGGGATGAACCATATTGCACAATAACAATTTAACAATTGCCAATAATTTATCTTATTTTACCAATTCCTGGATACATAACTTGGATGTATTAGACTTCCTAGTCAACAAAAAAGAACATAAGAAATATTTGTAGCACACTAATGTGTAAAGAGTTCAAAGCTTGTCTTTTATTTCATCAGAAGATTCAAAAGTTTTCTTATAAATGTGTATTTTGAACAGAATATAAATGGAGATTTTTCTGTGTAGCAGCTGAGAAAGACTATTTGTGATAACTAATAAATTAATAAACAAATAATCTGTCACTCTTTACCTTTTAAAGTCCTGGACTGTGAAAGATAACCAAATCTCAGAGATATTTCAATGGTAGCCATGCAAAGGTAAAAAAAAAAAAAAGAAAATAATGTAAAATTCTGAGATATAATTATAATTTGTCCAATTACTTTTGCTTTTATTTCCAAAAAAATTGCCTAATAATGCTTATCACTCTGTTCCAACTAACATCTAATAATTTCTCTTTGCCTTTTTGGAAAATCATTGCTGCTCACTCTCAGAGTGATGACAACAAAGTCCTTTAACCACTGCAGAAAAGAAAGGAGAAAAAAATTACATAAGGCGTCATTTATAACATTTATATGGGTTCTGTTTTCAATTATGTTTCTTAGAAGTATCCTATAGGAAGGATGGAATATCAAGTCCCATGAATATTTAACATAGTTCAGGGAAAATAAATTATGTCAAGTCTGACATGTTGCCAACAAAAAAATATGAAATAGTGCCAAGGAAGTTAAGGGAAATTCCAGACTTAAGGTATAATTTCATAGATAGCATTTGGAGATCCCTCTTTTCCTGTTCTTTAGGATCAGTTCTTTCAGACAAAGTCAGAAGGGGATTAAATGTTACTTTTCTGAGGAAGACACCCTGGGGAAGAGGGAACTCTTGAATATTTGGTGTTTCCTGCTGATTCCCTTGCTGCTGTACAAGTTATAACCTAGTGTTTCCATAGAACCCTTACAAGGATTGGCTTTTTTTTTTCTTCACATTTGCCAAGTATGACTAATAGAGCAATGCATTTGCATGTACTTAGCCCACAGGGGTTTGACGAATAATCCCTTATAAAGATATCTGGTCCTCAAGTGTAAAGAAAATTATTCTAGCAGGAACAAGCAATATCCCCTCAAGGTGAAACAAAGACTACAACTAGGAAAAGATTTAAGAGTAAAGGAAAACAACAATTCTGTATCGAGTCTGGTCCTGCCAAATAGAATGTCATGGAAGATATTTAAAGGATGTTCATCTCTTGAAAGCCAATTTGTTTCTCTTCAGGGAATATGATTTGGCATGATGATAAATATCTGTAGTCTCATATGTAGACCTGTTTGTGGAAAACGTATTGATAGCAAGCCTATGAAATTATCATGAGGATGATTAAAAAGGTTAGTTATACATAAAACTGTAATTTTTATTTTTTCATCTTATCAACCATTTGAGCATCAAAGCATGAAATGCTTTTAAGGAAAAATCATCTGTATGTATTAGCAGTTAATAATGTTATATAGAAGATGTCATTCAGATCTATCTCCAAAAATCATGTTACAGTTGCATTCTAATTAGTTCATTACAAAGTATGTCCAAATGCAGCAATTGGGATTAATTGTTAAACTGCTCTCTGTAGCATTAGAATGACTTTTGAGCATCAGGGATAGAGTGAAAAAAAAAATCTTACAAAGATAAAGTCAGTTGTCCAAGATTAGAATTTTGATGTGCTGCCAGGTCTGAAATACCAACATAAGAGCAAAAGTGTTTGGAAAACTTTATATTATTTGGCATTATAAATGTTCATAACTGGCAAATGAGCACTCATCTTTACCTAAGGACATTTGCAATGCAGAAAACAGACTTTTTATATTTAGTCATCCTAAAAAGATTGATTTATCAGGTATGATGTAAAACAGACTAAGTCAATTAAATTCTGTGATGTAGTGTCATCCTTGCTATAATACTTCAGAGGTTAAGATACTCACCCCAGAAATAAACAAATCCATGGGACTTGCTTCATTTTAATTTGATTTGAAATAACAGTTTCATCATCCTACAAATCTTCACTAAATACTCCTCTTCTGACTCTAATACACATTCTGTCCTGGCCAGAATTGTAAGCCACTGTATAGACACTGCAAAATCAAAATAAGACAATTAGATGCCAGAATGAGACTTGATAGAGCTGCAATCAGGCATCTTCTGTCTAAGGAAGATGGAATCATCAGCATTATCCTTGATGTTTTTTATCAATGACTTCGTATTATTAGATACTTAAAAAGAGCATGAAACTAAATCTCAGACACAGGGACCTGAATTCAAAGTTGGATGGATTTAGTCATCCATGTTGTGGCCTTCTGTTCTGGATTTGTGGATCCTGTGCATGTGGTGTCTAACTCAATTTGAACTAGATGAGAGGTAAAATCAATAAATATATTTCCAGAAGATCATATAGATGCTTTGTAACTCAGGAAGTCTTGTTTTGACCTCATATAAGCTGTAATTAACAGGTAATTAGATGACTGCTTAGTTCAATCACACAAGTATAGTTAGGCTGTTGTCATCCATGAAAGCATTCACTTGTTTAAAAGTAGGTACATGATACTATTACTGAATGAAACCTTTATCTGATTAGTTCATTTGCATGCATTTCAATTAAATAAGTTTTCCTTTTCTGTATTTTTTTTAATAGATGTTTTTACAAGATCTTTATTGCTTTCTAATTGCCAAAACTGCTGTTGACTATTTTGTCTCTTACTGACAGGTTGATTTAAAGTAATTCAGCAATTTAAAACCTTCATTAATTTCATCCTTTCCTCATTTAGTAATTGGACTAGTCTTTGTACTATGCTCTCATCAGAATCTGTTGTAGCTCATCTGATTTTCTCTAACCCTCTGACTACATTAATTCCCTCCCCATTTTGCTGCTTTTCACTCTTTGAGGTATCAATTTCTGTAGAGGTATTCTTGTCTTAGGGTATAACGTTTTTAACTCTTAAGTCCTCAAATAGTGTTTTTTAACTCCTGCTGCAAGGCAAAAAAATCCAATTTTTAATAGGCCTGTCTAGATGAAGATTGGAAAGATGAATTGGCTGGAGTCAGCTGAGACTGCCTATGTCACAGAGGCTGTCCTAAAAACCCCACTGCCAATAGATGGGCACCTGCATGCAAAACAGCTTTATGTTTTCCAACTTGCCCATTTCCTCCATTGTCTGTTTAGCTGCACAGTGGAAGAACTAGGACTAAGGTCAGCACTAAGGTCAGACATCATTCGTGCTGATATGTCTCAAATACTTACAACAATAGCTAACAACACTGGAAAATAATGTTTAATAAAAACTGTTCGGCTGTTAGTTTTGGATGAGTTAAATCTGTACTGTGAAAGCAACTGAAATAATGAAGTACAGTAATAGTAAAATGCTCTAGGGTAGATACTTAGAGATGAAAAAAAAACTTGACAGAAGAGTTCTGTTTTCCCCAGCCTTCAATAACATTTTTTTCTCTTCCTCTTTTTTCACTTCACCCAGTGTCAAAGATAACACTCCTGCAAAATCTAACTGCTGCCTCTTTGGATTGTAACTTCTGTCAGCAGACAACTCATTTCAAAATCATCTACATCTGATAATTGCTGCATCAAGTAAAGGTAGTAAATGAAACCAGAACAGGACTTCAGGACTGTAACTCTTTTAAGGTCCTAAATCTCTGACTACATAAATAAAAATATTAATACAGCAAACCATATGAATCTTTATTCTCAGTACTTTAACATTAAAAGCTTTAATGTGAATTGAATTAATATTGAAGTCTTTTCAGACTTCCACAGAAATAAGGGACTTGACAGAAATACATAATAATAGTGTAAAGTCACTTAGTGCTTTGTATTGTACCAGAGACTGATCTGTGTTGCTGGTCTGGTTTTGTGTCATTGAAGCTGGAGGTTTAACCATTGCCTTCATTTAATAGGGATAAAAGAGCCCCATCATGCATGTGTGATATTACACTGCAGAATATCAAGGGTTTTTAACTCAAACATGTAAATAAACAGATACTCATGTGCCTACATGTATGCATTAAAAATACAAGACTCACCATGGAAAGAGACAGACAAAACTGCCAGGCCACACATACAGGTGGATACAGGCTGCTAAAATGACCACTAGAAAAGTCTTTGCTGAGACTGTCTGGGTTAAGTGAAGAATAAGCATGAAAATCATCATCTGCTTTATTTCTTTTGGGAAATTCAAGGAAAAAATGTTTATTGTTTTTACATTTTTAGTTACTTTCTCATTTCTAATTGTACTGTGAGGTACTGTGATTCTGAACTACAGAGGGCCACTCATGTAAAAGAAAAAGGTGGGGAGGGGAGGGGGAAGGGAGCATGTAAATAAATCCTAAAGGAGAATGAAGTATTTAAGTATTTTGAATCCAGATTCTGTTTTATTGAGATACATTACTTCCTAAGTTATCTTTTGGATTTTTATGGTTAATTCATAACTCAGTTGAAATGAATATGATAAAATGAGCTCATAGTAATTTCTATAAAAACTTAAAATATAAGAAAATCCTTCTGATTCTTCTTAGATTAAATTTGAGTGTAATACATTTTCTTCTTCATTAAGCAGAAATTTGCTTCCTCATATACAGTATGATAATTCCTCATATCCAGTATAATTTTTGTAAATTTTATGAATTACCATGAGTCTACTGGTCAACATTTGGACCTTGAGAAGCCCATCAGAATGTTGCTTGGTGGTGTGATAAAACAATAAAAGATTTATGTCTGGGACAGTACTAAAAGGACACACAGTGTGTTTCCTGTTTCATGACTATTTATGCATCTAATTAATTTCCTTTTTACTTTTTTTATAACAAAATGTTATTTGCAAATCTCAAGTTAAATGGAAACTAGGTTGGAAAACAATATTGATTCCTTACCAGTGAATTTCCTGAAAGGGACAAAAAGCATCTATTTCTCTCTGGCCTCTTCAATTACGATATTCAAGTTCCAGTGAAACCATTTGCCTTGTTGATATGTGTGGTTTTTTTTATTCCTAAAGGAACATATATCTTTCAGAAATTATTAAGAAACACTATTGTTTTCAGAATACAATATTATGTCTGGTTTTGAGGCATGTGTGTCACACTTTGATATGTCTTGTCAGGTTTAATCAATCCTGTTGATGTATGTGAGACATGATCCAATTTCACATGATCTGACATACCACCTTGTGACATGGAAGGTTAAATTGCAAACAAGAATAAACAAATTAAAACCTTGTACTGTATTTTTAATACAGTAATTTGTAAATAAAATATTTATTTTAGAACAGAAGTAATTTTTTAAAAGCAGGTAAGGTTCGTAGATTTCAAATACTTGCATTTTAACTATGTGTTGTATTTTGGTGGCCAGATCAGAATTTCTGGTGGTATGAATTGAACCAGTAGTGAAACTCAGCATAGAGATAGAACCTTAAGACTCTTTGGGTTGAAAAGTCATTTGTGAAGACTGATAGAACTATCTGAAATGGAGAATGAGGAAGTGTTTGCCCTTTTGTATATGAGGGCTTGGTAGATAGAGTACTGAAGTGTATAACACAAGCTCTTATGAATCCAAAGGTATTATCTGCCATTGCATATATGTTTTTGTGTGAAAAAGATAGACTAAAAGACAAAAAGTCAATTTATTCTGATTTATACAAATAAACTCTAGCCCAAAAAAATGCTCCAGCTTCTCATGGAGCTCTAGTGAGGAGCATTAATTTACCTAGTTTATATCTGATTTCTGGAAAAACTAGCGAACAATCAAACTTAGTTATAGCAGATTTTGCTTCACATGTATGTGAAATCACTTGAATTTCTTTGAATGATTTCCTGTGAATGAATTTACATTCACTATCCTCCATCTGTAGCAAAATCTACAACTTCCCTTCCAAGTGTGACATGTGCTTAACTAAAATTTTTATCATAAAAAGTTTCTGGAGTATTCAGTGTTTCAAATTTTTGCTGAATAAATTTTACTGATATGGTTTCAAAATGTTCTTTATCAGAAAATTCCGTAGTTGTTGCTGGAATTTAGCAATGCACATCTAAGAAACCTGGACACTTTAGCTGACTTGAACTATACCTCACTGAGCTACCTTTTCTTTTACATGTTGACTTGCAATAGAAGTAAAGAAATTAAAGAAATCAGAAATGAGTCCAGGCCTAAAATAATTGTCTGGTGCTCTATGATGTTGGAGAAGGGAATAATTGTAGCCTGTGAATGATCCCTGTCAGAGTAGATGGATATTCCTGAGAGAACTGCACTCCTTGGGAAGCCCAGGCCAGAGCACAAAGGAAGTGTGAAAAGGAAAAATCAGCAAAGAATCAACAAAGAATTACCCATCAAATCAACAAAGAATAAGCCATAACCCCTCATCCTCAACCTGTGCTGTTTGCAGGGACTGAATCTGATCCAGGAAAGTGGGGGAAGGAAAGCTATTGTAAAGTTTTTCTATGTTTTTTCACTACCCAAATCAGTAATTAAATTTTATTCATATTATAAATAAATAAAGCTGGTTTTTTGTCTTTTTTTTTTTCAATTTCAGTCTCTCTTGCCTTAAATGGTAACTGGTAAGTGATTTCCCTGTTTTTGTCTTGAACCATGAGCTTTCCCATCCCATTTTTTCCCCCATCCCACTAGGGAGGGAAAATGAATGAGCAGCTAGGTATGTATTTGACTGTTTGCTAACGCTAACTCAACACAGATACACAAACATTTTCTTATTTCCATGTGACATCTGAAGAAGTAAGGGTAAATGGTAGCTCTGTTTGGCAAAGGTTTTGTGCATGAGAAATTAAAAATAAGGGGATGAGAGGATCATACTGTGGTAATTGCACACTTGCAAAAATAATCATTAATCCAAGGTAAAAAAAGATTAAATTTAAACACTTGTATAAAACCAAATTAAGTATAATAGACATTTACATCTGGAAAAAGTAACTCTAACTTTTGAATTGAGAAGATTAGTTTCACAGCTTTCTCTTTGTCCATGCTTCTATTCATAGGCCCAGGATTCATGGCATGAGGATTTGGCTCTTATAAATATTATATTTTACCATATCATATCATATCATATCATATCATATCATATCATATCATATCATATCATATCATATCATATCATATCATATCATATCATATCATATCATATCATATCATATCATATCATATATCAATTTTATTATAGATATCATATTATAATACCTATGTATTAGATAAATACATACAAACAGTAAGATATATATTATAGATAATAACACTGTAGATATGAAACAAATCTTACATCATACAAAGCTGGTTTATTCAGCAGGGAATTTGGATGCTGACCTTTAAAATCATTAGGACAATAGTGATTCTCATATTTACAGAATATAGAAAAATAGTTCTGTGATGTGTACTTTGGGAATAATTAAATCTCTTTCTGTTAAAAGCTTGCTGAGAATATGAGATTTTACTTTTATCTCTTGCTAGCTGAGGTCATTTCTGCAACCTGATTACAATGTTTTTACCAATACTATCCGAAACAAATTGAGGTCAGTGTACATTTTCTCCCTGCCTTGCTCTCAGATTTCTTCCATGAACTGGAGAAGGTTTCAATTTACTGAAGCACTGAAGTAGGTAAGATCCAATCAAAGTAAAAACAGAATCAATAAATGCTAACCTCAGATGGCTAAATAGTAGCGACATCAGACAGGGAAAAAGTTGTTTGCAGATCCAAAGTACTATTGTTCTCTATGAAGCTATACATTTTTATATTGCTTGTTTACTGAAATGTATTTAATGTGTTTGAAAAGCAACAACATGAATTTTCTAACTCAGCTAGAAATGCACCTATATGTTTTTGCAAATGTTCAGAAAATATGGACAATCCATGGAAACCAGCCAGATGTCAATCCTAATTCTACTCATTTCTGCATTATACTTCCCACTTCTTTATCTCCAAACATTTAGTGGTTTTCATAAATAAATTATACATTTTAAACACTGTGATCAGTGAAATATGCATAAAATATTCACAAAACAAGTTATGTATTGAACTGGCTACACAAATTTGGTGAAAAAGTTTTAACTTTATAGGATTCAGTTAGCTTTGCTATTATGTTTTTTAGGTATATGAATATTCAGAAAAAAATATTTTCATATCAGCAGTATCATATACAAAATATGATTTAAGAAGAAAAGGTGTCATCTGTAGTTATAGAATAGTTATGGGTTTATATATACTTTAAAGTTTGCTTTTAAAACAAACACAATTTCATTTTTTGCTGAATACCAGTTAAACTGCATTATGCTCAGTGTAACTGTTGTGTCAGCACTCAAACACTTTTCTCACTCATCAGAAATTTTATAAATTAGCATTAGCTATGATTTCCCTGTTCTATCTCCATGAATTATATATATATATTTTTTTTTCTTTCAAAGTTATATTGGGTTTTATGACCAGGTTTCAGTATCAGGATCTACAGGGGAGGTTCTGTGAGAGGATAGTAGAAGCTCCCACCATGTCCAGCAGAGACAATGCCAGACAGCTCCATGATGGACATGCTGCTGGCCTATCAGGAATGATAAAAAGTCATGTAAGTAGTAGGCTGGATGTTATTGTAAAAGGTCACTCAGTTCTCTTTTACTGAAGAAGGATGAAACATTACTTGTCTATAAATATAGTGACAAATAAATATCTATTTAGTTCTTCAAAAATGTATTCTATAATCACAGTTCACTGCCCTTATTAGAAGGAAATTTTATCTTTATATTTAACATAAGCCTTTTCTTTTGCTAACAGAATGAGGACATCTGGTTTTTTTATCTATTTTATGACAGTCTTTTTTGTCTGTTAAATAAAACAAAACCATGGTCTTTGACCTTTTCTCCTTAGCTGTGTTTTCAACTTTTCATGCTATTCTTGCTTGCTGTCTTCTACTTTGACTATACATTTGTTTCTAAGTGGGTCAAGATATGACTGAAACTTAGGACAGGAGAATCATATTGCTTCCTGGATGACATTTCCCTTTTTCATACAAAGATCCATTTTTTCTCCTCACCAATGGTTAATTTATGGAATCCTATGAACCGTTTTAGCAGCAATGTCTCTTAGCTGTAGTCTGTATTTTTTAAGTGAATTTTACAAAACTGGACTGTAACACTGTACTACTGCTATTCACTGCTATTCTTGCTGATTTCAAAACATTTTTATTTTGCAGACTTTGAAATCCAATCATCTAATATGTTTGCAACCCCTATAATTTGATTTAGACAGATTTGTTGATCCCCTCAGCAAATTTTAGAATATGCTTTGTATTCTACTGGTTAATTCAATAAAAGTATTGAACAAAACTGTGACCAGACCAGAAACCTCACATAATGACCAATCGAAAATTTGGCATCTATTCATTCAATGATATTTTCAATCAGTTTTGTATCTATCACGAATAATTTAATCTCANTATTTTACTGTTTCAATTTTGTCTGCAAGGCTAGTTATTCTATCAAAGAATATTTGATAATTATGTCCCAATTTGTTAATGAGATCCAAATTCTGTATCATTGCATACTGAAAATCAATTATTGATAGAAAAACACTTCAGGTAAAGCCTTGCATATTCACAGTAAGAATTTTTGATTCATACTATTTGCCTTTGTCTTGTCAGGGGCAGTTAAATATTGGTAACTTCCAGCAGAAAAATGAAGGTTTAATTTTGCAAGCAATGACCAGGCATCTAGCTTAG
>VZTB01014369.1:99476-156795 GCA_013397245.1 Thryothorus ludovicianus
CGGAGAGGAGAGGAGAGGAGAGGAGAGGAGAGACTAAACACTGAACTTTTTAAAAATGCATCTTATAAGAAAGAAATGTCATTGCAGAAACATATCTGCAACATATAGATCAGCTTTGTCTTGATTTACTTAAATGTGTGCAGATAATAATTGTTAATCAGCTAGAGCATGAACTTTCAGAAAGATATTGAAGTTAAAGAAGGAAGGACAAACAGTACTTGGCTTATCCTGAGTACATCTCAAAATTAAATTTCTTTTGTTGATAAATATAGAAAAGGGATGGTCAAAATCTGTGGTTGCTGATTTCAGGATACTATGTCATCTGGAGTGTAGCAAGGACTAGATCTGTTCTCATGAATGTCAAAAGGATTTTGCAATTAACTTCACAGCATGATAAGGCCCTGGGTCTTTAAAAATAGAGTTGTGGTATAACTCACAAAGTTCACAGTAGTTTTGATTTTTTAATTTTGTTTCTATCACATTTTTTATAAGAAAGACACAGGCTAACACCTCAGCCATACATTTTTTTAAAAGCTAGGTATTTTAAAATATTTCATTCTCCACTTTTTTCCAACACCAATTATTCTGCAATCTCTAGTGTGCTATTTTTCTTACTTTCATTTTTCTGACAGTTTCAGTTATAGTTCTAAAGAAACACAGCAAGACTGAGATTGAAAAATTTCTGTTATTTTATTGAGTAACTGTTTTATTCAAGCAGAAAAATACAGAAGGCAAAAGTGTGCCTTAAATGTCAGCTGGAAATAAAGCGTGTTTGTTCTGCATGTATATCTGCCTTGAGAGAAGCCACATAAAAGAAGAAAACTTCAGGAAAAATATTGCTTTTGATTAAATAGATTGTGCTATCTTGAATTTATGTAAATTGATAATCAAAATGTAATTTATTAATACAATATGGTACATTATAGATATATATAGTCTGAACTTTTGATATTACCTTAATGTTTCAGTAGTTACTCTAATAACTTTGTAATATGCAGCACATTAAGATATTCACTTTTTTATGTAGCTTAAAAAATACTTAAACTATGACTATGACAAGTCAATTAAGTACAAGAATAGTTTTCAAAGAAATAAAAACTCTTATTTAGTATTTGCTTAAAATATTCAGCAAAGATTTTAGTTGTAAAATGCAATCAGCTTGATTAAACAAATTATTGTGCTACAGAAACACAAAAAGGATAACCCAGAAAGAGCATCTATTATGGGTCTTTTTTTAACACTGACATTGTTTCTGAAATGATCAGGAATTATATTGCCTCTAGACATCACTGCCCCAAATATAGGGAAGTCAGACCAAGCGAGTTTTAGCCATGGCACATTTAAGCATATGTGTCATTATTTTGTAAAGACTAACTAGCTTGATTATAAACTAATATTTCACTTCAGCTGATAACACTGAAGAGAATTAACTGATTTATCAGAAAAACAACAGAATTTTTTTAAGGAAAATGAAACTGGAAAAAACCCTCTGCAAACTCAGCCCCTAAAATCCCAAGTCCCTTTACAAACCTTACCACATCCTTTAAAAAACAACACATATAACCTATTATTTAATAATTACCAAACCTATCTGCTATTCAAACAGGAAAGGTTGAAGGGTGACAATAAATCCATATCTACTATTTTCAGCAGTTATTTTAAAATTTTAAGGTACTGAATAACAGCAGTGCAGAGCGGATTGAAATGTAAGACAAAATGTCTGAGTCCTTTTTTATCTGAAGGGCAAAGTAAAACCAGTTACTTTTTTCAGGCTAAAACCACAAAAATACTGCTCACAAGGTAGGAAGTTCTGTTACTCTTCCTTTTTCTTGGTGTTTGTGTGTGTGTATGTGGTTTGGGGGATGGGGTTTTCTTTTTTCTTTCAAGAAAATGACTATGGATACTTTAAGCAGAATTCAGGTTATTCAGAGGGTACCCAGCCTAGTTAGTTTGCAGGGTTAACTAATAAGTTATAGATGGGTCCTTCATTAATGATTCCAATCACTGTATTGTTGGAAAATTCCCTTGAATGTCAACATTGAGGCTTACCTTAGATGCTAAAGCAGGTGCATTTATGCTACTCTGTGATTCTAAGAGGGATTTTATGAGCAGTAAGCTACCATGTAACATGAATGAGAATATTGATATCTAACATTGTGCTAATGTTTAGATCACATGAAATTTACCCTTTCTATTTGTACTATTTAACAGAATCCTCCTTTGGTGTCTTCTCTAATATGTAGAACTATTGCCAGCTCAAAACAAAATATTTCTCAAAAGCTTGATCCAAATCTTATTGAAGTCAATAGAATGTTGACTTTACCAAGTTAGGATCAGATTTAATATACTTTACAAAACTGCTAGTCTGGCCCAGATTCTGCAATGATTACTGAAGTCAGTAATGATTTCTGATCTACTGTTCAGTCTAACCACATATTTCTAGGTTCAAATCAAAGATTCACCATCACAGTAAAAAATAAGCAAATGAGGAATTCCATTTGTCCAATAAATTAATGATGAATCTATGCCAGAAAAAGCATGATATGCAGAAAAAAATGACTAATTCAGGCAGAACAATACAGAATACAAGACTAGTTGTAATTTAATCTTTTTTGTCATTTTTTGGGAATAAATCTCTGACGAGTATTAAAGTTATTTAAATGTGAATTTTAATACCTTTATTTGTAATGAGAGTAAAAAAACATGTTCAAGCAAACTTATAAATAAACATAGGAGTCTCAATATTTAATAATAAATAATAAATTTAATTTAATAAGTCTATTAGCTGAAAACATTAAATTACACCAAAAATTCTTTCTTTGCATATATTTTGTATTTCTTGAGTTTTAAATAAGCCAGTCACTCTCGGAAGTTCACTGCTCATTATATGTTTCAAGACAGATAAATCTTGAGAAAAAAGTGGCCTTCAATTTCATATTGATGATACTGGTTTTTGCATTGTTTTTTTCCCTGAAAATTTTAATATAGAAAAATCTGTTTCAAGGAAACTCAGCTGAAAAAAGTGAATAAAATGGTTTGTATATAATTAAAAAAAACCAAACCTGAATATTTTACAAGTTTAGAAGTACAATGCAAACTTTTTTTAATAAGAGAATCAGTCAGTCTGGAAGACTTACCCTGTATCTTTTGACATATAATATTGGATTTATGCTACAAGGTTTAAGCTGCTTAAAAGTTAGCCTTATGAGAGTTGGTAAAATAGTCTTCTTTTATAGTTAATAGACAGACATCTTCTGAAACAATGTCTTAGTATAGGATATAAAAAACAGAGCAAGCTTAGTTATCTTTAATATAGCTAAATCTACAGGTGATAACAAATTAACCAAAACTTCCTCCTTTTTTTGAAAAGTTTTAAAACATAGTATGTATTCTACCCAATACTCACATGAAATTGGTCATTTCATCACTGCTCTACGTCAGTTCCATAAACTTCCACGGCCTTACAGGTGGATTGCTGGCCATTGCCATGGTACTGCCTGGGATCAGCCTTGTGTCAGACACAGTCAGCTTCCAAAATCAGCGACCCTCAGCACTTTTCAATGGTACTACAGGCAGTACAGGGGCTGTATAAGTGTGCTCTTAAGTACTCTGCAACTTCATCTTAGAAGCTGGTCCTCAGGCTTATGACTCACGCTATGCCTCAGACCTGTGCATATTTTCATTTAACATTCAGTGGTGAAGGCACAGTAAACTTTTAAAACCTCTCTCCACCCAGTGGTCCAACTCTGACATTAGAACTACCTGATGACTCAAGCAAGATGTCACATGGGCAAGAGGAAGGATACATTTAACTGTCACTTTCAGGTGTTAAACTGTCACTTTAAATTATGACTGATTTTAGCTCTTGCCTCTCCCATCATTTCCATTCTTAAACACTGATAATTTCAGTGAAAGAGTGCCAGATTAAGCTGAAACTGTGATGAGACATTGAAGCAGGGTACACAGAAAAGTTGTGGGTGCCACATTCCTGGAAGTGTTCAAAGTGAGGTTAGACAGGGGCTTTGAATAACTTGATCTAGTAAAAGATGTCCTTGCCCATTTCAGGAGGATTGGGACTAGATGGCCTTTGAAGGTCCATTCAAACTTAAACCTTTCTATGATACAATGATTCTGTTCCTGTTGTGTCTCGAGAGTGACACAGAGGTAATAGAAAATTTGCTTCAGAGAGATTTGGAGATATAGTGTTGAAAGATTGAAAGATTATCCTTCCCACATAATTCCTTTCGTGGGCTTCCACCAGAAGTAACAAGATATTAGAGCCACCTCTTCAGAGGAATAGGAAGATAGTCTCCCTCTCTGAATGGAAGGAAGAAGCAAGCAAGGGACACTACGTGAAAGTACACACCACCAGAAAAGAAACCACAAAAACTCATTAAGTGATTGGGTAGGACATCCAATTAAAGAAGGACAATCTGCTCTGTATGCAAAAGACAAAGGAGAATACAGACCAAAGAAAGTGTGGACGGATATCAGGAATTTAGACAGATGTGCTGCCCTTGAGTGCAATGAAGTCTTTAGGGGCACTTTCCCAGTAATGATGGTCACAGCTTCCCAGCTTCCTCAGAGTCTAAGAACTGCTGGAAAGCCTATATGTATGACTGACTTCAAGAGAATCTGTCTACATGATAGAAAGTCAGGATCCATGCAAATGACTGTCCCATCATAATCTTAAAATAGTAGAGTATAAATAATGAATAAATTAACTAGAAGCTAGCATTAGGCTTTGCATACTCTGAAGTTTAGGCACAAGAATGGATCACCTTCATTGAATGCACACACAGATATTTTCTTAGGAAAGATAACTTTGTGACTAGGATCCTATTGTTTAACTACCTGCTTTACAACTCAAAGGAAACCTAGAGAAGTTGACTGCTTATTATTTTTAACACTGATAGTCATTTTAATAACTTTCCAAATAAAATAAAAATTGCATTCTATATTTCTTGTATAACATCCATACCATCCATTCATAAAATGAATGACGTTAGCTTTCTCACCACAGGCTAGCATGTGCCTTTTGTCACAATGAATTTATCATTCTATGACTGAGAACTTATTAAAAGTATTCACATTCTATATTTCCAGAAACACAAGTTTCCTTTAATATCAATCTGACATGAATATAACCTATGTAAATTGTTTAAGATGTAGGATATAAAATTTAATTTTTTTTATAAACTAACAAAAATCCAGAAAAATTGCAAAGGTTCCTCAGTGTATCCATTGTATTTGTCTAAATTAACCATAAAGGAATTTTTACATATATTAATTCTATATATTATGAAGGTTACATATGGTGACTTGATACTGTATAACATGGAGGACACTATGTATGTGATAACCTTATTACTTAAAGATTTTCTTCAAAGATATGAATATAGAAATTGGGGCAGGGAAGTCTAGAGGAAGTAGTTGAGTTAAAAAGACACAATTGTTCCAAATCCCTTTTTTGAAGCATAGTCATGCAGTTTTCTCTCACCTCCTTTCTAATTCTTACTCCATGCATATTTTTGTCCAAAGACCAGACACAGCTGTCACTTCTAATTAAATTTCAATAACTCAAGCTGAGTATTTGTGAATTTGATTTAATTGTGTTAACACTGTTTTCAATAAATACAGACAAAAGCCTTCTACTTTTATGTAACTGCGAGAAATGTCTACCAAAAATATCTTGGGGGAATAAAAGAAAGTTTTTTCTTTTCCCTGGGATTATACTGTCAAAATGAAACACAGGATTAGTTTCTATTTAGGTTGTGTGGCCACACTGTGAAGCAGCTTTATTTCTTAGAATTTAGCCCTGCATTCCTTAACACACTAGGTAATCCTCAATAAAAGGAGAAAAAGGTACCTGCCAGTTTTCCAGAACAGAAACATATAGAATATACACTTCTCCAAAGCTGTGTTGAACTATTATTTTTATATATTCCTAGATGCATAAGATCTGTTTTCCAGGGTATTGCTTTGGTTACTGAAGATCATATATGTCATTGTATAGTCTGTATCATACGACTTTGGATCTGATTTCTAAGAAAGGTTAGATGTAATAAAAATGAAATATTTTTTTCTACATTGTTTTATATCGTATCACACATTTTAGATCTCGCATTGTAGTAGTTAGATTCCTGACAAGGTAATTTAAAGGTAATTTTACAGTCTTAATTATGTTAGCAAGAAGTATTTAACTGCTCCAACTCCATGTAATTACTCGTCTGGAAAATTTAAAAGGAAAACTTAAACAAATGTTATATACATTAGTCTGACACTCTTATATTCATTGTGATATTGAGAGTGAGAAAACTGTGAGCTGCAAGAGTTTGAAAAACTACCAACTGTAGTTGTGATCTAAAACTCCAGTAGATTTAGCCACACTAAGCTAATACTAAAAATCCCATTGATTAAGTAATGGCATGCATGATAGTGAAAGTCTGGTCTCATCATCTCAATCTCAACATCTTTCTTAAATATATATATTTTTATTTTTTCCCTTTGAGATAGGTTTTAAAGATTCTTTGAGACTGTGAGACAAGTTGTGCTTGGTCTTGCTTATGTTTTTCCCTAACTGGAAGGAGGATATCTCCTGGGGCCCCAGAACACTTCCTCTTATCCCTTTCTCTCTGCTGTAGACAGTTTCAACCTGCTAAGGAAAATTTTGTCCATATGAGTGAAGAGCAGAAGATTGGTAACATGTAGAAAACAGTTACAGAGAAGTCTTTAGCAAATTGCTTTATGTTTACCTGATTGAATAAATTAATATATTTAAATCTCAGAGACTAGAAATGGCTTACAAATAGTCTCCAAATACATCTGTCAGATCACATACAGATATATACAGCTACATTGCACCTAGTCATGAAAACCTGACTATATTATGATCTTCCAAGACATGATCTATCTCATTATGAGTGATTACCTGCTTTTAGACAAATTAAAATCAGTATACAAGTTCCTGATTTTTCTATGCTGTTCATCAAAGGAATGTAAGATGACTAATTATAAATTTAATTTAAGCTCAGGTGAGGTTAAATTTTCCTTAAAGGCTCAGTTCAATTACCCATGCATAGCTGTTAAATATCTTTTTAAATGTCATAGTAGCTCTTCCTTGACCCCCAGCTGGTGTTACAGAACAATGCAGATTTTCCATAAATCCTGTGTCATAGCTGATAAATCAGTATGAATATCTTAATACCCTAAGGTATCATAAATGGCACTACATACCCTATGTTTAGACAGCTGAAATTAGCCTTAAATGGCGATTGCTAAATTTTTTTTATCCATTAAACAAGTTTCAGTGATCATTAGCAACATGCATTTTATTTGGAAGACGAAGACAGCTCAGCTAGGTATGGCGAACCTCAGCCTTATTATAGCCTGGTTAGCTAGCTGTCAATCATAATAGAAAAGTAAAACCAGCATCACATGTTATTTGCATTTATTCTATTTCACTGATTAAATAAATGAGATGCAAAGATTACCTGAAACAAATAGATACAATTACAAAACCCTGTTCATAGTGGAAATGATTAAACCTCTGACTAAATCAAAGAAATATGCAATCCATTGTTCCTCAGAGTCCTGGGAGAGTGATGAAAGTGCAAGTAACAATTCAAGTGACTAAGACATCCTTATAGAAACACACCAGCTCATAGAATAATTTGGGTTGGAAAACATTCAGTTATATGAGCTTGCTCAGCAACATGGCCAGCGAAACTCAGAAATGCTGCAGGAGTGGATTCCACAAACTCTCTGAGCAACATGTTCCACTATATCACATGCTCTCAGCAAAAGGAGTAAAGAAGAATTAAAAATTATCAAAACCAATAATTATAAGTTAAAAAAAAATAGTGACAAAAAGACAAATCCTCAGCATCCTCAACCAGGATTTTTTGTGTTCAGCCTTTTGTCCACTGCTGCTCCTGTGGTGAACCTTCGAGAAGAATTTGACTGAATTTAAGAAGAACTCTTCTCATTTTCTCCATAAAAATAGTTCTATACAGGAGCAAGATTACCCCCTAACATTATGTTTCTAGAACTTTAAAAAGGTACACCTAATGTAGGAAATATTAAATTATTTGAAATTTCCTGTGGTTGTTATTTTAGTACATTCAAGAACTGCATGACAATTGTCGTAGAGTGTTGCTCTCCATGTAGTTTGAGGTGTTCTGATGAGCCTGGGGCAGTATAGAGATTTCTTTACTCACCACCTTGGGTTGAAAAGCTTAGCAACTGGGTAACAAAGTGAAAATGTGCATTCAGTCTGTTAACCTGATTGGTATGCCTTAGTTGGTGTGCAGCATAAATTCCGAGTGTGGAAAACAACTGTAATAGATTAATCTTCATCTAGATAACAGAATAGCAAAACTCAAGGTTCATTTTGTTTCTCTTAACTTTAGCAATATACAATTAAAAACTCTAAATATGAAATAGTCACTCTTATTTACCTATATAGTAAGTGGTAAAAACTACCTACATTAACAGGCAAATTCTTATAAATATGAAAAAATTATTGAAGAACTAAGTAAGCTACTCTGGAATTTTGGTCTTGTTTTTATTAAGTAGGACTATAAATAACTTACTGAATACAATGACTACCCTAGAGCAGGATATTTAGGATAAACCAGGTAGATCTGTATACATTAAACTTAAACAGGATATCAAATACACTGTGCAAGAAAGAAAACACTAGTATTTCTCAGCTTTCTTTCTTTGTGACATTGATGAAGATTGTGATTTATAACCAGAACAATTTATCAAGTCCATAGTGAGCTTCTGCAGGACTGAACATTTTTTTTTATACAGACACTTCCAAAAATAATTATATTTTCTGATATTGATATATATCAGAAATAAATAATGTATTGGTATTTACTTCTGTTGTGTTATCCTCATCATTTATTAAACCATCTAAACATGCATGAAGATTGATATTCTGAAAACCTGTTTACTGTTTGTGTACAAATAAATAGACAGATATTTCTTTGTCCACCTACATACAGGAGTTATAATTATATTTTTTTCTTTTATTATTTTGACCGTGAATGAATGTCAAAGCTATGATGTATATTTGTCTTACCACCCACTCCCCTCAAAAACTTCTTGGTTTAATCACCATTACATCTATACTGGGTTTGTGGTCTGAATAAGTATCTTGTAAACTACTTCTAAACTTTCAGCTTTTTCTTAAGTGGAAAAAAATTGGGTCATGATGCTTGAATTTTACAGTTTCACTTCTGAAGGGTTTGGAGTTTTTATTTATTACTGCCTGAAGGTCAACAGATACAAAACTGACTAATGTCTTATTCCATCTTAATAAGACATTTTATCTGAGGATAAATGATGCCCAAATTTAATTTCTTAAGCCCAAAAAGAGTGTTTGATCTAAAGTATGTTGAAATAGTTGGAAATTTTGAAATTTTTGGAAATCTTACCATTGAAAACAATAGCTTTTGGATCAAAGATTGAGAAGCCTGAGAAGCTTCACTTTCAAAAGTTCTGTGTATCTGCATGTTATTAATGATATCAGAGGATTAAATGGAAAATAAATGACAAATCTTGTCTAAACATAACAAATAAAAGACATAATAAGTTGAAGTACATCCAAGAAGGAGATCATATTGATGGATTTGGCACATCTTATTATTTTTTTGGTTTCCTGTCATTTGAAGTTACTTTTACACGTTCGTTCTTTGTTTCTCTGGGCATCCTATAAACTACTGAAGATCATTATACGGAAGCAAAAACTAAAGAAGAAATCTGTTGGCAACCATCTAGGAAGTCAATTATTTTCCTTAAAAAAACAAACAAAAAAAAAAAGAAAAAAGAAAAATAAAAGACCCACAAAAACCTGCATATATAGAAGAAAAATAAAGAAAAAGAGAAAATACCCTTGTATATGTACACTTCATAGTACAAACTGTGGACACTCATGTGTGGGTAACATGTATACAAGTAGTAGGTTTGGCAGCTAAAATATATTTCTCTGCATAGATATTAGTTCTGTTGAACTACAGGAAATCTTAATTAGAATAATTTGAAACACTGTCTTCCATTCTATTATGGTTTCTCTGCCTCTATAAGAAAAACATGCTATAAGTATTAAATTTTTTTCTGCAGTAAACTAAACAAAACCTCTATCAGGTAAGGAAGACAAAAGAAGAGGAAATTTAAAGAAATTAACTGTGGTCCAGAAATTACATTTGCATAGAAAAAGATACATCAGAGAAAAACAGTTTCTGTTTTAGTGAGGTATTCAGGACTTAGTCAAACCCAAAACAAGCTTGACTCAGTGTGTCAGAATCACTTATTGAATGCACCATTTAAAGAAGACCAAAATTAAAAGATTTTTAGGATGGTAAGGAAATCAAGTATTACAAGATTAAGGATTAGGCAGGAGAGTGACTATAGCCTGGTCTTGGGAAGCATTATTTTATAACTAATACAACCCCAAAAACTAGAAAAACATTTACTGAACATTTACTGCAGACAAAAAGGTGAGAGACACTGTTACTTCAGAATAATGAGAAAGAATGTGGAGGTTTACGGAGCACCCTGGAGTATATAAATGCATAAAGCAGATTAGTTTTTAAGGAAGAAGGAAGGAAATGGCTAGATAGAGCATGGGGGATATTTAGGTCTACAGTTTAAGGTGTGTAAGCAGGATAACACTGTCAAAATCTGCTGCTTTCACTCAGAGATCTAACCTCTGCCTGTGAACTCTACTTTTAAGGTATGCTTATATATATTGAAAATAAGTATAATACATTGTCTTCCACTGTTTCTACCAGGTCAGATGTGATTCTAAGTAAATGACAAAGATCAGGTTGGAACAACTTGGCAGAGTACTGTGTTATGAGGTGCCTAAATAAGAATTTTTACCTTTGGTATGGTTACAAACACTCAAGTATCATGTGTTACTGCAAGATATACATATATTCGTGTGAGTGATGTTGGTAATTGTGTGGGTGTTTATAATGTAATGTCTTCGGCCTGTGTGTCACCAGATGTGCATGTCCACTGTGCCTGTGAATTTGGACGCATCTACCAGGAACATATGCTCTGCCTTGTTTTGGGTGACACCTGTAAAAACACAGTTAAAGCAACCTTGAATCTACTGGGCAACAGGCTAGGCAAACACCTTGTCGGATTCTATGATATTTTGTAGTTTTTCCAGGCGATATAAAAGCTCTTTTTCCCAGCCCAAGATGAAAGAGAAGGCAGAAACTCTTCAGGTTTCATGTTCAAGGTTGTTTATTCGCTCTTATCTAAAATATTTTCTTTCTGCCCTGCCGAGCTCCTTCCAGCAAGACAGCCGAAGGCCTTTTTCCCCCTCAGAGGTGGCGTTTATCTTTTATACTAAAAGTTATGTACAGACTATTTATTAATTATCTCCAATACCTATTCTCTACATTAGACAGTCAGATTCTACTCCAAACCAATCAGTCATGTCCCCGTCACCGAGAAGATGGAGAGAAGAAGAAGAAGGAAGAAACTTAAAAACCACAAAGTTTCTTCATCTTGGCATCACACTCCCCCCTATACCAAATCCAACAACTACTTTTATACCCTGTAACAAACTCACTACAGCTCTATTTAAACTCCTGTGACTTGAAATTCTTCTTTTAAGGCTGGCAAGAGTTTCTAACTAAATATGTGAATTGTTTTAGACTACAATAGAAGAAATAGAAAAGCTACCTTTTCCCAGAGCTAGGTATAAGATAACTATAATTTTTCCATTTTCTATGTTAGGATACTTACCACATTGTAAAGTATTAGACTCCTAAATGTTTGGGTTTTTAAAAACTTAGGTTGAAATACCAAAGCAAAACTAGTAGCATAATAATTTGCATACAAAGGTCTGAATTTAATCACACAGTCATTAAAAAAAAAATCATGTATAAAAATGTATCAAAGTATCCCTTTATTTTATGCATTGTTTCAGATTCCTGATTTCTCCCACTTTCTAGAGAGGCAACAGTAACTATAAAGTGGTTTAAATCTATTGTATGGAAGACTTTCCTGGCTGCTTTAAAAAATATAACCAGAGAAATCTAATATTGCTGATGGTGAGATGAAAGATGCTTTAATTGAATTAGAATCATAGAATCTTGGAATATATCAAGTTGGAAGGGAACCATAAATATTGAGTCCAATTCCCTGCTCCTTACAGGAGTACCTAAAACTAAATTCTGTGACTAAGAAAATTTAGTCCAGATGCACTAAGAACTCTGACAGGTTTGAGATTCTATCTGTACATTGTAATATTTGTTTTTCTTTACTGCCAAAATGGATATTCAACACATCAATTAGTGGTTTCATCAAGTATCTGTTATTTGGTAATCTGCTGTAATGTTTCATGTTTCCTTGTAAATTCACTCATTTTATGTGTGTAACCACTTCAGCTCACTCATTAATATGTCAGGGTAATAATGAAATACCTTTTTCTTTTGGAAAAAAAAATCTGAATATTACTATGATATACAGAAGAAGATACTCCTTCTTCATTATCTCTGAAATATCTATGGATTGTGCCTTATTCTGACATTGTCATAGAAACATGAAATGTACTGAGTTGAAAGTGATGCATCATTGAGTCAAACTCCTGGCCCTGTGCAGGACATCCTAAAACTGCACCATGTGCTATTAAATATATAAAATCACTATTTTAAAAATTTATTTTCACTATGATATAGCAGATAACTCTTCAGTTACTGACTACTCCATTAATCGCATCCTTGGTTCTCTTTCTTCAGTAGGATCTGCTACAAGTCTTATCACTGTCTGATACTGCCTGCTGCATTCCAATCCTTTGGAATTCATGGTTTCTATAAATTGAACACTATTAAATATGACTCTTTTCAACCTGAGCAATGTGGAATTACAGTAACCATCCTCAGAGTCCATAGTCCAAAAAAAAATTACATGGAGTTACTTCATATTTAAATATCATATTGGTATTTATATTTCTGTGTAAGTTTTCCTTCATTTCACTATATGTTGTACATATTCTTCTATTAAGTATGTAATTGTTAAATATATTATTTTCATTGAGGTGATAGTAACAACAACAGAGAATTTTACCTAAAGATACACCTGAATTTTTACCATAGTATGACACAGAATGCAATTTTATGGAAAAACAGCATATGCAGTAAAAATGGATTCATATCATATTGTAGGAGAATAGATTGTGGAAAATTAGGAATGAGGCTGCAATAGGGGTTGGGATAGGAAATAGAGAATAGGAAATTAGGAATGGGACTGTAACTAAGCCTCATTCCTAATGGGGTGCAGCTGTGTAAGACAGGTGAACAGCATTGAAGGAGAAGATGCATGGAATGCTGTGTATTGACCATTCATGAAAGAGTAGAAGTGCACACAGGTGTTATGAATGTAAGAGAAAAGGTATAAAGAGTTAGGAGGAGAGAGGTGTTGTTGTTGGAGCTAGCAGGTTGTGCTGTCAGAGGAAGGAGTCAGTGGTGTATGGCACTGCTCATGGGACTACAAGAGTGAAAAGGCTGAAGGCTTTAATAAACAGCTGATGCTTGCTACCATCTTCAGCCGTCAGCCTTTTGAGCCCACTGTCAATCAGGGGAAAGGTATGAAAGATTTTAGATAAGGAACTGATGCTCGTGTCAGTTGTGAGGCCACTGTCAATTTAATTGCGTCCTCTGTAAGGAGTGAGTGACATCATAGGGCTTCAGATATCACCTAACATAAAAGCAGTTGAATTTCTTGCAGCTAGATCTATGCGTCACTATCTCAGAACAACAGAGGTTTGAAGGACTCTCTGGAGATTTTCTGATGCAAAACCATACTCAGGTATGATCACCAGAAGCCAGTTGCCCAGAACTGTGCCCAGATGGTTTTTGAACATATCTGAGGAGGAAGACTCTGCATCATTTGTGAGCAGCTTGTGCCAGTGCTCAGTCACACTTGCAGGAACTAAAGATGGAGACAGGCTCAATTGTTATGTTGGGCCCAATGGTATGAGATTCAACAGGGCAAAGTGCCAGGTCCTGCTGCACCTCAAATCTTATGTTCCTTTTTTAGCCTCATTACAAGAAAGGTATTGAAGTGCTGAAGCATACCCAGAGAAGGACAACAGAACTGATGAAGAGTCTTGCATACAGGTCTTATGAGGAGTGGCTGAGGGAGCTATTCTTGTTAAGTCTGAAGTAAAGAAGGCTTAGGAATTTCTTCTTCCCCCAAAGTTCTGTCAAGACTGGAATAGGCTGCCCAAGGAAGCAGCCGAGTCAACACCTTTGGAGGCATTAAATGATGTGTAGTTGAATTGTTCTTTCCAGCAAGGTTTAGCTATGGGCTTGCAGTGATAGGTTTGGACTCAATGATCTTAAAGGTTTTTTGCAACCTAAATGATTCCATCATTCTATAATTAGCACCTACCTCCATAGAAAAGGAGAAGGTCTAGTGGTAGAAAAACAGCTCTCTGTTCCTGTCTCTTTTATTACTGCCTTGTCAAGGAACTAATAATATATTAAGTATTTCTCAAATCAGGCCATCACTTATGGCTGGTACATGTTCTGATTGTCACAGAAAGCTTTGCTAGGACAGTGACATGAGACATAATCCAACCTGGTTTATATGTAGGTGCTCTATATTATTATGTTTCCTTATCATGAAAATCTCTTTTTGACTCTAGTATTTTATTAAAGCCATTTTCTAAAATGCTGATAAGTAGAGCTTGTCAAAAATTTTTGTCAGGAACATCCTTTTAACAGAAAAGTATTTTTCAGCTATCCAAAAAGACTATGTATGTTTTTGCAAAAAAAAAAAAAAATCCCTCATAAATTTTATACATTTAACTAGGACACTATGGGATTACTTAATGTGTGATTACCAAAATATGGTAGAAAAAACAGAAATTTGAACATTTGGTAGTAACTGCTTTTGACTCTTCCTTATATTTGCCACAAGAATCAATGGTCCTTATAATGAGAGAAGTATAATAAAACTAAGCACTAATTAAGTCAGTAAGAAAACTTTATTTTTCACAATAAAATAGTCTGGCATAAAACAGATTTATTTTTATAAAACACATGAAGATCTCATATTAAGCTACAGTAATGAACAACCTGTACATTAATATTAGGAATTAAAGTAAATAAGTACAATTATAAAACATTTTTTGCAATAAAAAAAGCAATTTTATAGAATTTTGTCATATGCTGCATGTTTTCTGCTCGAGAATAGAATATATTATACACCATTTTGAGAAGAACAGGAAACCATGGACAAGTGACAGTATTTCATTCTGGTGACAGCTTTTCCTAATTCCCTGATGGAAACACATTCATAATATGTTGTTTTATTCTTTTAATGAGAGCTATAATATTTAATTTTTAGCTTACATCCCTGAGTCATGGCAAGAGAAGAGGGTGTTTGCTTGTTGATTGGGTTTTTTTTACCTTTTCATGCCAAAATGATTTATTTGTTTTCTTCCTTGTTTGTGTAATTAAACTGGAATTAATTACTGTTAGAAAACTAAAGAGCAACTGTAGCAAAAGAGGATACCAAAGTAGGTGATAGTTTAAGGGGTAATCAATGCCTTCAAAATGCATGGCAATTTCCCATTCAGGCATATTCTCACAGCCTCACAGCTCTACTAGAACTAACAGTAAGTTAAATATTGGATAAGAAACTAGCAAGAATATTGGGACTGGATGAGGCTTTGGGAATTTATTCATATTCTTTGTGTTTCTTCTTACAGAAATAAAAAAGGAATAAGACTTGAAGGAAGGAGCCAATTTGCCTTATGCAACTAGATTATATTACAGTTTAGGTGGCTGCTTGGATATCTAACTTATGCTAGTTTTTTTCTCATTTTCTGTATTGTCTGGAGAGAAATAGGCACCTCAGTGTGCCCTTCATTCTACTTAAAT
This sequence comes from Thryothorus ludovicianus, assembly GCA_013397245.1. Classification (NCBI taxonomy): domain Eukaryota; kingdom Metazoa; phylum Chordata; class Aves; order Passeriformes; family Certhiidae; genus Thryothorus; species Thryothorus ludovicianus. The sequence goes on from VZTB01014369.1 coordinate 115,394, forward strand.
TAGATGCCTACCTTAAAATAGGGCAAATTGTTCACTGGTGGTGTATTGACTGAAGAAAGAATTGTTGTTGATTAGTTGTGTGCAGACAACTGAAGATTTAGCTTATTTCTATTCTTAAAATCTAATGCTTCTTGCAGACTTTTAGAAGAGATGTCAATGATGAGACTGCAGTACAGTACTATTCAACAGCTAAAAACAAGTGTGTTAAATCTTGGTATATTCTTGATCCCTTTTATTAAACCTCAAGTTCAAGCTTAAGCTAGGTGAAGAAGCATGCCAGATCTTTCTCTGAAACCATTATTTTCCTTTATATTTGAAATGTTCCTGTTTCTGTTGTAAATCCGTTTGGATTTACAACACATCAAATAGCTTCCCTCTTTTTCTAGAGCTTTTACTAAGAAAATTCAGAAATTAATCTGAGGAGATAGTTAAGGGATGTCAAGAGCATCCACCTTTTCTGGTTGCTCCATTCTGGAATCTGTTCTGGCATGCTGCTGGAGCCCAGCCTGGCACACACAAGCACCTGTGTCAGCATGCAGACGTACACACACAGACACACAAACAGTGTGTAACACAGCCTCAGACAAGGCTTTGTCCCCACATTTGGACTTACACCAGACACAGGCACAGATGGACACATCCCTTCCTCCTCTTTAGCTGGCAGAGGCAGAAGATTACAAGTGCAACATGCACATAAATAGTGGAACTCTCAAAATAACTGTTAGCCATTAGCTTGTTTGACAAGTCTTAATTCTGATAATACTCCATTCATCCACAGAACATCAAGATAAGTCTAAAGATTTGAGTGTGCATATAAAATAGAAAAAAATTAATGACCTGGCCACCAGAACATATGTAAATTTCCTCTAAGAAAAAAAAATAATATTTTTTTATACTAACTTTAATAATCTATTTATATTCAGTTAAAAAATTATCCTAGTAAATTTAAGGGCAAGTTCTTTGACATAAACTTTGGTGAGGACAATCTTCTGAAATAAAATACTTATTGCGTTCACAAACAGATGTCAGAATACAAGGACAAAAAAAAAATACTGAAATTGGTATTTAATTTTTAGAAAATTGAATAAATTAAGAGGCTTCAGAAAAGAAAAAAAACAAAGAAAAATCCCCAAAGAAACAAAAGCCCAAACCAAAATAAGCGAAACAAACAAAACAACCCCCAAAAAACCTCCTCAAAACCCAGGATTCATGGGATTCATTACTGAAAAAATAAAAAACAAATAATGCAAAAAACTGCAGGCAAAGTATTTTGTTATTGCTGAAATATCTCAAATTAGGTAGTGTTTCAAATTAGGTAATGTCTTGAAGTGAGGAGTTTTGCAGACTAAAGCAAACTGTCAAGATTCCTATACAGTGATATATACCTTGTAATCACAGGCCTCTGGTAGCAGGAGAATACATTCAACATAATGAGAAATAGTCAGCTGTTTTAAGATTAAAGTAAAAATGAAAGATAAGAGTGGATTTAAAAATTGTAACCCAGTCTTATAAATATATACAGCATGGTTCTTTCAGATTTGAAGATTCAATAAAACTTACTGAATTTATATATATTGTAAGCAGTTCTGTGTATAAAAGCCTTTACATATCATTTTAAAAGAAGACTTGGAAGGGAAAAGCTGAGGGTATAGAGATGCAACAATTTGGTTTTTTTAATGGTAGAATTAGTTTTCAGGTAAAAATGACCCAGAAATCAGAAATAAAAATCTTCTGTTGTATTTTCTCATCTTTCAGGATATAAGATGTATATTATTAAAAAAAACAAAACAAAAAAATAAAACCCAAACATATACAAGAAATTAGAAGAAAAACCAAAAAACCCTTTTAAATTACAATAATGGGGTGTAATAAGTGGACAGATAGTAGTTTTGTTTCTTTTGTACGAACACAAAAGATGACAGTTGTATTGTCCATGTTGACTTTCCAAGGCTTTGGGCACGCCATATATCATCTCTGTTTGCTATATGCTGTAAGATACCTTGCTGTACTTATTAAATCAAATATTACTGTCTGAACTATTGGCACACTTATTCCCTAGACTTCTATTGTTCTTTTTGATTGTTTTTTTGATTGATAACAGACATTTCTCCTTCTACTTCAGTTGGAGGTTACTGTTACATTTTGTTTGAACTTTCCACAGTCAAGGAGCAATAAAATTGAAAATTATCATTTCTCTAGAATAATTCCAGAGACATGTTCCATGGAGCTTTGTCTTCCCACACACTCATACATTTTTATTTTTATGGTTTTTCCAGTGCCCAGAAGCATTGCTGGATGATATTTGGAAACAGTAACACTAAAATAAACTGTATATATTTACTGTCTCTCGAAGTGTCCTGGAACAGAAAAGTAGAATATACAAGCAAAGATAAGGTGATAGTAATGGTCATTTTAGCACCCTCACCTGTGAAGTTGCTTTTTATTTGTTTTATACTGCTTTTATTTTGACACTCCTCTTAAAGTTTCTCTTCCCAAGGGCCTTAGGATTTACCTGATACAATTATTTTGCTTTTCTTAAAAACATGGAAAAACTGTAGTAGGTTTTGCCCTCCTGTAGTAGTAATTTTACCCTCCTCTCCCTATTCCCTAGTCAGAAAGAAGGATATGTATACAGGCTTAACAATCTTAACCAAGATTTTAATTATTGCATTAAACATTACTGCTAAGGAGAATTCAACACACCTATATGTGGTCGGTTATGGTCATTCATCTCTTAGTTTCAGTATTCATCAGTGCTCTGCCTTCAGACTCATAATTTCCTAATAACTGCACATGTAAAATGTCTCCATTTCATTATTCTGTTTCTACTACATGATTATGTTGCTGTCCATTCTCTTTCCACAAGGAGGAGGCAATAAGAAAAAATGCTCAACTATAAAAGGTCAATCAGAAATGTAGCATCTTGTAATTTAGAAATATCTATACATTATAACATTCCTCAAATTTGTTATAACTTTCCCAGGGTGGGGAAAGCATATATTGATTAGTGAATGGGATCACAAAATCATAGATTAGTTTGGGTTAGAAGGGATCTTAAAGATCCTCTAATTACAACACCCCTGCTATGTGAAGGGACATTTTTCACTAGACAAGATTTCTTAAAACCCCATCCAACCTAGCCTTGGACACTTCTGGAAGTGATGTAGGATGGATGATGGAATTAACCTTGTTTGGGTTTGGAATGATAGAGCCATTTATGTTGGAAAAGGTCTTTGAGATCATTAAGTCTAACCGCAATCTTAACACTATCCAAGTTCACCAGTAAACCATGTCCCTAAACCCCACATCTACAAGGTAATAAATCTCTTATGGTTGGACTCAATGTTCTTATCTTTTCCAGCCTTAATGATTCTATGATACTAGAAATTACTTCAAAAGAATTGCTGCAACCACGTATTTCATTTTTTACCTTTAAAACATACTATTTTGTATATATTTGGGTACATTGTATACCTTTCTTCATCTTACCTCATCTTACCATAGTGATCAGTACTCTGAATGATGATATGTCAGAATTAGCGATTGCTTATTCTCAGTATCTCTACATCTTCTATATAATCTACACTATATCTTTAAGTCATTTTGAATATTATGTATTTTACCTATCTTCAAATGCATAAAGTTAGATGTCTGGTTTAATTCTGTTTTCTAGTCTTCTTCTGTGCTCAGAGGAGAATTTGTTTCTATAAGGGAAGAGATTAAATCCTTTGAGAAGTTTAAACTATGTGAAAAGAATTTCAGCCACAACTGTAATAGAAGTGTAGGATAATAAAATTTGCTTTGGTTACAAAAAAAGATTCCTTATATTGCTGTAATTGTTTTATGAAATGTCATGCACACAAAACACCTCAGGTTTAATACCTAATTCTGAACAGGAGCTCTCTCAAGACTCAGAGGAAATAATTTACACTACTTTGGTGCCAATACTGCTGTTGAATTCCCTGTCTCACATATGCATTTTGAATATAATTAAAAATAGCAGTTTCTGTAACTGCATTTGTTTGAAAGCCCCACAAAAACAAACTGGGGATTAATATCAGCTATATTCTTGGTAAATTCTAGGGATCATAGAGGACTGACCTTCTTCAAATCCCTTAACAATATTTATTTCCTACACCTTAATAATTATAGAGTATGAAAAGATATTTAGATAGACAGAAAAGTGATGCTTAGGACGAGTAAGCCATGCTGATAGAAATACTGAATATATCAAAACAAACTAGAAATACATTGTATTTCTCTTATTACTTAGAATATGATAGAGGGAGACCCTACATGGCGCAAAACTCTCAGGTATTTACATTACTATTGTCAAGAAGAGTTGAAAAGCCTGGGCATGACTGCAATTTTATTTTTATTTCCCAACACTTTGAAGCAGTCTAAGGCTATTACTGCAATCATGGCATTGTGATCCAATCAGTGGGAGATGCCTCTGTCTGCATTAAGCTTCAAATGAGACTGTATGCTTAAGTTAACAACATGGATTTTCTTTATCACCACTCATGGGTCCACTCAGTCCCATTGGCCCTTCTTCACCCTGAGCTTCTTGGTGGTAGAGGTTCCAGTATCATTCTTCTGGAGGTTGGCATCTTCATACAGTCCAAGTTCCAGATATCCCCAGAGCAGTCGCAGATGCCATTCCCAAATCTCAGGGTGATATGCCTATGAACAGTTCCTTCCTTTCCCACAGTTTGACACAGTGGGAATTTTTGTCTGGATGCATTAACCAGGATGTGTTAACCATATCTCATCTCTGCCAGGCCTGGAATTTGTGCTCTTTCCTGTGACAAAATTCCTTCTGTGCTTATCTCAAATTCCTGTTGTGGTGCTTTATCTTGCCACAGTTCCTTCTGTGGACTTGACAGTGACTGACACAGGCAACTGTTCTCTTTAATTCCTTACAAATGATGAAGCCAGCCATGATGGTGCCTGTTGGGTGGGTGTTACATACTGCTATTCATAAGCTGCCTTAATAAAACTGAACTGGTTTAAAAAAAAATTAAAAAAGAAAGAGCTGAGGAAAAGCTACTTCTACAAGGAAAGGAAGGAACTGGTGGGAATTTTAACATGATTTAAATACATTTGGAATTATTTGGGCTTGATCTACCAAAAAAATATTAAATCTTAAAAAGTCAGATACTTACCCTCTTCAAAATAGAAACTTATTGCTAAGAAATTATTTTACTACATAAAATTTATTTTCTTTTCAGCGTAGGGAGTGAGCAGAAAACATTTTTGTGCTGCTGTGTAATGACGTAAAAGCAGTTCTACTGAAGAAATTATTTGGTGTGAAGTATAAGAAATTGCTCCTACTTTTGGATGTGGTAGTTTATGACAATGAATCGGGTTTTGTTGGAAAGGTTTCCTGGGAATTAACATCTTGGAGATGGTAACTAGAGTGCAGCATATTATATACATATATTATTACCTTATTTCCCATATCTACAGGATGAGCGTGATCACCATCTATAAAGCTGGAACTGTTATCTACATGGTGTAACTGACAGTAGCTGAGAGGTTTTACTTTGAAAATTAGCATTAATGATTCTTGGTAAATCCTATCTTACTTTTGTTTCTAAATGTATTTGTAAATCTCTAGAGGGTACTTTAAAAAGTTTTGTGAAAGATAAATTGAAGATTCTGTCACCGTTGTCATTGTTTTGACAACCTAAATCAAACACAGCTTTGAATGTTAATGGCAAATACTACCAATTCTTAAAATGATCCCATAGAGAATATAATGAAATACACTTTTTAAAGTTCCATTTAGATTTTGATTATATAAAGATGTAAAAAGTTTAAAAAATTAAATTAAAACTCTTTTTTTTTTTCTTTTACTACATGTTCATAGTCCTTACATTCTAGTGGAAGGAACTGATGTAAGTTAATGTTTTGGGTTTTTTTTTAAATAAATTGAGAGGAATATTTAAAAGAGAGTGGGGAAGGAAAGCATTAATCACTTTAAGTTTTTGAGTAATTGATAATGAATGAAAATATTTAAATTAACTTGGATTTTTTCCCCTAGTTTTACAGATAAAAAATAATTTTCTCTTTTTACCAAAGAAAAATGGAATGAGGAATAGGAAATTTGGATAAACTTTCCAGAAAACCTTCTACATTTGCTGAAATATTTGGGAAACTATCATATAATGCAGTTTGTGTCACTCAAATAATTTAGCAGCACCATACTTGCACAAAATAGGGATGTAGGGATCCTTGGCCATACCACAGTCTAGCAGAAATCTGGAGGTCTGTAGAAGAAACATCTACCTCACAGTCAATAACTTTAGGTGACATTAACATTTATCAAAGTAAAACAAAATTTTCAGTCATTAATCTATTGTTTATTAGATATAAATTAATCTAATACACACAAGCTGGTATCTATAGTATCTTAAGTGGGTATAAAAAGTATAATTCTCCCTATTAGCCATAAAGGAAATCTGACTCAGATGTCATAGGTGTCTCTACTTTAGATCCTATGTGGATTGTTTGGATAATCCATGTGCTGTATCTTGCTGAGATTTGCAATCTGTCTTCCCTCTGTCTTAGATCCTGTCCCTCAAACTGATTCCAAGGTCAGCTTTTTAAGGAACTAGGTCCCTTCACAGCATCACAAACACTCTGTGAATTATCAGCTCTGAGCTTATGAGAAGATAAAAAAATTGCAACCAGGCTAGTAAGTAAGAGGGATATGCCAGACTCATAAATACACATACTGTGATCTTCACAGCAAGACCTAAAAATCCAGGCTTTCTTTAATTACAAAATGAGAAAGTCTGGAGCTGTTATGCTGTGATTTTTAGGCACCAGATGTCCTGGAAACGGAAAAAGAGTTTAGAAGCAAGAAAGTTTAAAATGAATTATGAACAGAAAAAAGGATATACTCACACATGGCTTATTAATTCACATAGGCTCATCATTCTGAGGTTTCAAAGTACTATTTTATTTTTGGACTTATAATTTATCACACAAATAATGTTTCAATCTTATTTGTTGTTAGTGCAGCTCTTTATTTAAACCACTTGAAGGTATAGGAAAAATTAGCAATTGATTTCCCTGTGTTTAAGATCAGAGAGTTTGAGATGTATTTTTACATTAAATTTTCATATACATTTTACATTTTAGACATTGAGGAAAGAGCAAACACAAATAATAAAAGTAATTATATTTTTATATTTTTCTTTTTTCCTTGAGTCCACAGGATACTTACTTTTCTCTTCAGCATTGTGGTTTGAAGTCCTGCCCCCAAAGTATACAGAAGGCTTTTCTTTTTTTCCTACTTTGCAGGACTAGGAAATATGATGTTATTCCTACTGCTGTCATGTTATTGACCTGACAAAGAAGGCCCTCAGGACTTGTCTGGCATGTCTGAGCCTGGGCCACTCGTTTTAACTGTTAGAGCAATTATCTGGGAGAAGGTGACTATTGCCCAGCTTGGCTTGGCTTAACTCTGAGATCTTCCTCTATGGTAAAGGTCTGAAAAACCTACACTATAAGAAAAAAAAACAAAAACCAAAAAACAACCCACAAAACAAACCAACCAAACATACCCCCCCTAAACAAATAAAAAATTAATTGAAAGAAACATTAGCCCTTTATAGTATTTTGGCAAAGTATTATGCTGCTATAAATAACAGCTAAATCACACAAACAGACAAATTCTTAATGGAAACCACAGGGAAAAAAAAAATCAAAACAACAATGGGTAAGAAACCTGTGATAAAAAAACATAAAAACAGTCCCAAGTGGACCCAAAATAGATAAACTTCCACTATGAATAGTGGAATTTTTATCATCTTCATGACAAGAACCTAATAAAGCTGATGGCTCTTCTTTACCTATCCCTATACTTTGGTAAGAATGAACCTGGAGGTGTGGCTCAGAGGTGTGCCAGTAAGGAGCCTAATCTCAGGAAAAGCTGGTTAATATTAGGAAACCCAAGTCTTCCCTGTGTCAATGATTAATAAATATTACTCTTACTGTTATTGGACCAATAATAACTTTTTCTTGTGTTTTAATTTGCCCGTTAAGACTTTAATTGAACTAAGAATAAATGATGGAAAAAATTTTCCCATAAAAAAATTAATAATAACTGTTCCAATAAATATAAAATTATCCTGTTGAAATTTCAAGAAAACCCCAGTCTCTACTTAGGACATATCTACTTGGTATTTATTTCCATGGTTGTTGAATCATCTTACTTGAGGAAAGGTATATTGATATTTATTTGCTCTACAAAATTATTCAGTTGTCATTAAACATTGGGACTTTTTCCCCTCTTAAAAAATTTGTGTTTGTTCTCCTTTGTTAAGGAATATACTGCTGCATGAGCACTGTGGAAGAGCACAAAAAGCTACATTTAGGCTAGTAAATTAAATATGTCTAGGATTCTTGTTTGCTGTCGAGGCCAGCTGGCATAGAACAGCTTGCATTCATATTATTAAATTCTCTCACTCTCCAAACAGCATGGCCACATTCTAATTAAGAATTCTCCTTCTTCTACAGTATCTCCCAGAACACACTTGGAAGTAATTCTGAAGAAGGCTACTTGGTGTATTTGGTTTGTATGGGAAGGTTTTGATGTGGGCAGGGGGCTAAAGGGGTGACTTCTGTGAGAAGGTGCCAGAAGATTCTCCATGTTCCACAGAGCCAATGCTGGCTTGTGCCAGGATGGACTCACCACTGGCCAAAGCTGAGCCCATCAGTGACCATGGTAATACCTTTGCGAAATCAGAATTAAGAAAGAGGAAAAGCAACTGTGTAAAGAGAGCACTACAGCCTGAGAGGAGTGAGAATTCATGAGAGAAGCAGCTCTGCTGGCACCCAGGTAAGTTGAGAAGGAGGAGGAGGAGGATGTTATTCCCTTGCTGGAGCTGAGATTCCCCAGCAGCTTGTGGTGAAACAGGCTGTCCCCCTGCAGCCTGTGGAAGACCAAGAACAGAGATCCTCCTGCAGCCAAGGGAGGATTCAACACTGGATCAGCACGTGGATGGCCAAGGGAGTGAGTCTCTGATCCCATGGGAAGCCCATAGTGGAGAATGCTCCTGGCAGGACCTGGGGCCGCATGGAGGGAGAAGGCCGTGCTGGAGCAGGTTTGCTGGCAAGGTTTGTGACCCCATGGAGAATCATGCTGGAACAGCCTACCCCTAAAGGTCTGCACCCCATGGAAGTTTGTGAAGAGCTGCAGTCTTGGGGAAGGATTTGTGTTGGAGACATTTGTGGAGGATTGATTGTCTCCTGTGGCAGGGATCTCACTTTCTTAAAGCCCAGGATGAAGTTCATGCCAAGGCAGTAATTGATGAATGATCTCTCCCTGTCTCTATTTCAACCCGCAAGTCTTTCACTGTAATTTTTCTCCCGTATTGAGTTGAGGAGAAAGAGGCTTTGGTTTTTATCTAGTACCCAGCCAGGCTGAATCCCTAACCCTTAGTCCAGGCAAAACTGTGCCAGGGACTATCCTTGAAATTAAAAAGTAAAGATCTTGTTATATTGTAAAACTACATTTACTTATCTGTTTGAATTGGATCCAGTGAGCAGCTCTGACCAATACAGGATTTTAATTGTATTATATATTACTTCATAATTAGCAATTTTTCATGTGCTTTTGTCTGAAGAGCCTTAAAAAGGGGTATAAAATCTCTCTTTTTTTTGAAGAGCTACTAAAACTACACAGAATAACTCAAAGTTATGGAAATTGCACTCCCTCACATCAACTCGACTTCACTACTTCTGGAAATGTGAAGAATTTTACAAATTTTGACATTGTTAGAGTTAAAAATATGTCAAAATGTGGATAAATTGTTCCTCTATTAAAATGTATTTACAAAATAATAGCGGTGAAAGAAAAAAACCACAACATTTTCTTAGGAGAAAAAAAAGAAAGAAAGAATGTGACATAAATTATTTGTCAAAATCTTCGGTGAAATGGAAATACTAAGGAAATTTCATTCCAGAATTATTTCCTTCAAACATTATATTTCCACAATGAAAGTGAGATATTGTTTGCATAAAAGGCATGGCAGAAATTCAAACCAAAATTAAGTATGCAACTATTAACTTCAGATTATAAGGGGCCATATTCTTACACCTACATAAAACACAGCATGGCTTTTTGTAGCTGTACCTGTTTCTTATTGAAAATTTGTTATTTCCAGTGGCTTAGTAGCAGTAGATGGATTTGTTGGCTCATACCATACACATATTCATATGAAGTTTGACTTATGATGAAGCACTCAAGCATGTGATTGACTCAAAAAAGGAATGTTGACAAGCATTGAGCTATTTTCTAAGGAGTAAGAATAGGAATATACACATGCTTAAAACTGAGAACTTACTCAAGTGTATTTTATGAAGCCATAAAAGAGAACAGTATAATTCGCTGACTCAACAGTATCTCTTATTAAAGTATTCAGAATTTTTTTTTCAAATGCTTTATTCAGATGCTAATTAGGTTTGTCCCTGATCTGCTTGCTGGAGTTTATAGACTAAGATTTCATTTCAGCATATGTACCCTGCTTTAGGTAAGAAAACTAAGAATTTTGAAATCTTTAAATCTGAATGATTTTTAAAATGATTCATCACCATATTTTTTGTATGTGGATGATCTGTTCACACTGGTGAACAGTTGTCTGTCTTGCCTACGTTTCTCTACTTCAACAGACAAACTTCTTCTCTGACAGTTGAAATTGAAAAAAATGTCTCTATTCATATTGCCTTGAAGCTGGCTGTACTGTAGAATTGATCTCAGAATCTTCTCATTAAATCTGTTTCCTCTCCTGTTAAACTCCTGAAGGAGAGATGCTCACTGTAAATGCATTGCTCACAGAGGTGAGGAGTCACTTTGCTGCTCCCACTATTTTCTCCCACCATTGCTCTCTGGCGCTAAACACTAGTAAAAGAAACCAGAACAATTTTCTAAAGAAAAAAACGTTATGCTTTCCAAAGAAGCACAACTAATTCACATTGTTGTATTTCTGCTTTTTCACAGGGACAAACTGTTCAGGAACTGAAAGGTCTAAATTCAAATCTGGAGCAATGACAATCCAGTTTATTATCCATTAGTGTTTTCCTTGTCACTGGCCTATTTATCCAGGCCTCCAGTTTTCATAATGATTGATTTTCCTCTGGAGAAATTTGAAGGCAGACAAAGTTTCTGTGTTTGCCCTTCATGTTTACAGCATTGACAGATGAGTTTCATGTTTGCATCCCTGGGTGTGGGTGAATTCACAACTGAGCTGTGTCTGAATCTGTTTTTCCCTGTTCCTCTTCAGATGCCCTGATTCTTTGAGAGGGAAACAAAGAAACCCTGGCCTATAAGAAGTCATTCTAGTAAATTTCTGTCTGGATGTCTGAAGATCAGTATTGCAGGCAGCAATGTGTTACATTTGCCCCATAACTGGGACGCAGTTTGGATCTGTACTTAGCAGGGATGACTGAGCACACAGCACAGCAAGCGCCCTACAGTGTCAGCAGAGCTGCTCTGTGCTTAAATATCAGAAATGGCAACAAAAATGGCAGCTGTAAAGCCTCACATAATAAATACAGGATACAATTATTTCAACAGATCATTTAGTTGTTAAGGTTTGGTTTTGTTTATTTTTTGGGGGGTGAGGGGAGCAGGGACAGGGGAAGGGAGTGTTGTTGTTTCTGAATGAAATACAGAAAAGTCATTTTAGACCCCCATTTCTATAAAAGTGAGCTTTATTGTTTGAATTTTTTTTTTTGATTGGATGAAAGATATCTGGGGCTTCTATGCATAGCAAAGTCCTTGAAGGTACATTCAGCACAGGCAGCTACTTAGAGAAAAACAAGAAGAAATGTGGAAAGAAGAGAACCTCAAAGAAAACAGTCCTCTGGGTAATTTGCTCAAGAATAGTGACCTGGTAACTGACTTCAGGCATAAACATCCTAACCAGAGAAGTTACATACCACTTTTTTTTTTTTTTTTTTTTAATACAAATGACAAATTATCTTAAGAAAGCACAATCAGTAATTATACTGTTTCTTATTTTGGAAACTGGAAGAACTGTTTGGGAAGTGGATTACATCAATTCAGTTCTTGCTTTGCCTTGAGTTAAACTCGTCAAAATTGTCTTTTCTAGGAGATTGTTTCAATAGCTAAATTATTGGGATACTTTTTTCTCCTTTTTGGCACTGTTTTATAGTGCAAAAGTAGTTCAAGAGTCTTTGGGTCACGGCGGGTGGTAGAGAGGGTGGAGAGAGAGAGAGAAAAAGGAAGAAAAGAAGGAAAAGATTCTGCCAAAAATATCTAAATAGGCTGATGACATTGACCGGAAAGAGTTCCTATGGGTTTTGGTAAGTAATAATAACTAGCCTCTTGCTTGTTCTAAAAGGAAGAGGAGTGCAGTCATTTAATCTTAATTAATCATCCAAATCAAGGGTTTATTCTCATACACCAAAGAGAAATTGCTATTTGCTCTTGAATTTACTCTTTCAAATAATTATCATTGTCTAGAGGTTTGTTGTCTTACACTGTCATATTCTTTCTGGGTACCGAATACAGTCTCAAGTAGCTTGATTAAGAGCAGACTAAATGACAAAACAGTGCAAGATTTTATGACAACAGCATTAACCTAAGTAGAATGCTGCAGTTAGCCTCAAGCCTTCAGGGTTTATCTCTAAAAGATAAGGAGCAGCTGGATACAGCCTTAAAAGGGTCAAAGTGCATAAAGTTATTTGTTAATGAAAGTGAAGAAATTTGCTCTAGCTGTATTGACAGCACAGCTAGGAGAGAAAAAAAAAGACAGATTTTAACAGAAAATAATGGTTAAGGTAAAAAAAGAATTTATACTGGAAATTCTTGTTAATTTTTGGAAAATAGAAGGTGGTGAAAAAAGAAAAAAAAAAACATAACCTGCTCATAAACAAGTGTATTTTTAAGCAGATTTTTTTTAATATAGGTGGATACGAATGAATGTTTTGTTTAAAAACAATTTGTCTTGCCTGAGTTGTCTTGTGATATATAACAGCACACAATTGTATCTGTAACTCTTTTCCTGTATTCTTATATGATAATATTATATAATAATTTAAACCATAGATTTGTGTTATTGCTACTTTTTTCATGATCTGGTAAAAATTAGGAATATAATGTATTTTTTAAATAAAATATTGATTATTACATATGTTAGGAGAACAAGAGTGTTCACTGATTGAAGTCTTGTAGAGAAAGAAAACTAAGGTAAGAACATATACCAGAACTTTCAAATCAAACAGATCTTGACTGTAGTTAAAATAACGGATCTTTGGAAATTACAGGAAAAACAGAGAAAACTCAAAAAACTGGCAATCTCCTTGAGGATACTAGATTATTTATCCAAACATGGAATATTTGAAAGGCAAAAAAATAAAATAACTATTGTCATCCTTGCAGGAGAAAGTATTCTCATATAATGTGAGAGAAGATCTGATTTAAAGGCCATTAATCCATGACGCCCATTCCATTGTGGGCTCTCCTCCCTATAGGATTAACCCTTCTCCTGTGTGAGAGAACAGTTTGCCATTGACTATTTCTGAGCCTAGTAAAAATGCTACACCATAACGACTAACTTGTGGGAAATTTTTGAAAACTATATGAAAAAATTAGAAGAGGTCTATTACAAGAGACATCAAACCCTTTAAGGGAAGTACTTGAGATGGAATCAAATTGCTGGTCATCTAAATGCAGCTCATCTTTTTCCCTTCTCCTTTCATCAACAAACTTAACAGCTGGGGCCTCATCCAGGACACAAAATTGACAGATAAAGGACTCAGATGCCAAGGTCTAGAATAAATTTTTTAGCAGCAACATCTGTGTCTGTTGCAAAGCCCTTGGCTGATTTCTTGGCTCGCTGCTTGGCTGCCTCTGTTCTGTCTGTGACTCCAGTGCTGGCTATGCTAATGGCCATGTAATGGCCCCTGGTGCCCTCTTGGGGAATTAAACTGCTGATAAGCTTGCTGGCTTGCCTTGTCTCTGGGATCTTTTTTTAGCTTTGAGTGACCTGCAGCTGGAGGGGTTTGTTCCTTATTTGAGAAGAAGGCCCTTGAACAAATGCTCACAAGTTCAGTGTATGCAAGGCCAATTGATGCTGCCAAAGGAATATTTTGGAGTCAGCTGTAAAGTCACCTTCTTTTTAGATATAACATCACCTTAAGCCACAGAAAATACTAAAGATATCATAAATGAAATAATTTCAGAGACCAGAGACTATGGATTCATAATTCATTTTAGTGTGACAAAATTCAGAACATTATATTACAGAACATATGTCTAAATTTGTCCTGTGAACAACTGCTTCCTAAATGGGTGGTTGGCTCATCAGAAATCAGGGCAGGTAAATCTTTACTCATAAAAACACTTGTTTATGCTTTTGTTATCAATGCAAAATCTCCAAAGGGATCCTAAGTCACAAAGGATATTTGCATGTACTTAAGCTTAAGTGTCCTATGAACATTCTTTCATTCTCTGCCTGTAGTTACTCAGATTCTTTGGCTTCATCAGGGCCTCATAATGACATAACTGAACTTTACTCAAAATGCTAACATTCCATTTTTGCAGAGTTACTTTTAAAATTCATTCTAAAAGATTAATAGAGACAGGATGATGCTCTTCACCTAGGAGAAATCCTGCTGTCTTTATATACAGAAATACAGTAACCCCTCAGGACATGATTGTTCAATTCCCTTGAGCTTCTTTATGCATTCGGGTGATAAAAAATGCCTGCAAATACTGCAAACAGGGAATATTAGGGCATACAGAGCAGGTCAATGGTATGGCTGAGAAAAGGGTGTGTGACTGAAAGCCTCAAGCTATTGGAAACAGAATGAAACAGCCATGTTTGCACAGCTCGAATTTTCTCCAAGATTGGACAAGCAGGATTTTGGCTTGCCTCAGAGAACAGTTTTTTCCACCGAGAAAAAATAATAATTACAAAAAAGAAGACTCAACCCATTAACTTCAATGTGATTCTTTAAAGTGAGGTGGGGAAAGGAAAAAAAGCCTGAGAAGATACTTGTGAAGTAGAAAAACACAAGACAAAAGACCAGATATGAGTATCCAATTCTAATATCTAATACCTAATGTATATAATGCCAGACAAAAATGAGATTGACTCAAGACTGGGGCATTTAACTCTTAAGTGTCCTCTCACCTAGGTTAGATAACTGAGATACAGGCTAACATTATGTACAAAATGCAAGGCAAGACTGATATCAATGACATAGATATCAATAGACACCATAGAGACCAATGACAGGCAACAAGCTGTTATATAGTTATCAGTTGTAACCAGAGTTCAAATATGAATTGTTGTGTTGGAACCCTTCCAGAGAGTTAGATTTTCAACCAGAATTAGAGAGAAACAATTCATTGTTCAGAATGATAGTCATATTCCAGATATAATTGCTTAAGACAAGTAAATTTTTTTCCTTTCAGGAAGAATATGAGGAAGGAAATATTTTCAATATGTTATGAAACACTGTTGATCAAAGATATCCCAATACACCTACTTACTAAACGAAATCTAAAATCCTCTTAAATATGGTAAATTGAAATATGGTTAGCACATAAGACTGAAAGATTGAAAGAAAATTTCACGATATTTTATATTCATTGGTTAGGATTCTCTCCCAAGAACAACAAAACCCAAATATATGATCTGAGTCAAGCAAAGTATGAGTTTGTGTCTATAATGAATCTAGTTACTCAGTTTTTTTGGTCTCAGAGAAAACACAGTAAACACTTTCATTCTTTTTTTGTGTCCCACCAGGTCTATGCTGGCATTGTAGACTAACTTCATATTCACAAGTGACACACGAATGCCTTAAATGGAAAAAAAAAAGGGCAATGAACATTCCATTTTCTGAAAATTCATTGATAATTTTCCACTCACATCAACATTACTCATAAATCAAAGAAGTGGGATAAATGCTCTGTAACACTATCCCTTATTTGACTTATAGTTCACCTTTATTATACAGCATGACCAGTAATGTCATGCATCAACAGCTGTATGGACTGGCAAGAATATATGAACTGTCAGTTCAGGAAAGATTTTTCTTAACATTGTTACAGATCAGAAGATATCTTATTGCTTCTTTTCTTTAAAGCAGTTGAAGCTTTGTAAGGAAGGGCAAATGGGAGGAATGTCTCCTGGCATACTAGAAAATATATTTTAAGCAACTATTGTGCATCCATAAAATGGTTTTACATTTCTAAAATTTTGGATTTTCAAGTTTAGATTAGATATTTCAGAAAGTTTTCTCCAGCCTTGTTAATTTGCATGATTCTGTTGTTTAACATTCTATTTATACTACTGCCATTTAAAAAACAGTTGACTTTTACAACAGCTGATGCTCTGAGGTGAGCACAGTGTTGTACCACAGGAAAATACAGCAACAGTATAAGCTTTTGAATACCAATATAAAATAACACTGACATACTGATGATGAATTTTATACAAAATTCAAAAAAACAAAACAACAAAACAACAAAATAACAATATGAATAAATATATGTTTATTTTAGTAGTAAAAGGAAGGACTGAGCCAAATTATTAATGACTGAGCCAAAGAAAGCCTTGAGTAACTCAGCCTTTCCCTCATCCTTTGTTTCATCCAGTAGAGGATAGAGATTCTTTTTATCTCTCCTTTTGTTCATGCATTTATATAAACATTTTTTATTGTATTGTACAGCAGCAGCTGATTAAATTCTAGTTGGATTTTGGCTGTTGTAATGTTCTCCCTGTATATCCCCACAACATCCTTGTAGTCCTCTTGAATTGCCTGCCTTTTCTTTCAAAGGCATGAACTTTTTTTTTTTTTTTCTGAATTTCAACCAAAAATCTCCTTTCAGCCAGACCAGCCTTCTCCACCACCTTATCTTGCAGAACATGGGGATGGCCCAATTTTATGTCTTTAACATTCTCTTCTTGAAAAATATCCATTTTTCCTGGACACCTTTCCCTTTCAAGGATTTCTTCCCAAAGGACACTGCCAACTACACACTCTTTCTGGCTGACAAACAAACAAGCAGTTAGGGCAAAACTTAATATAACTTAGGTCAAGCAGCATCATATCAGTAGAAGATTTGGAGTTAAAAAGAAATAAACGACAATCATGATTTAATGGCTCTCTGCTTATTGCTGTACCTATTGATGTTGTACTTTACAGTAACTATGGAAGCACCCATTATAATGAAGCTCTCTTTTGAGACCAATTTCCCACATTTTTATGGTGAGAAATTCAGCACAATTATTAAGATATACAAGAATCACAAGCTAAAATCCAAATTTTTCTAATCATTAGCTTAGGAATCTTTTAGCAAAAAATTCTAAGAAGAATAATCATGGATATGACTATATTGTACATTAAATGTGAACTTCTTTAAGCCCAGATCCAGCCTCCCTTGTCATGTCAGGCTTGAAAGTTACAGTTATTGTATTTTAAGTGAAACTTAAAATGAAAATGCTTTGGTCAAATATTTTGGCGCAGCTTGCTCATCCATGCACAGTATTAGCATCTTGCCTACCTCCATAGCATGTTCATGTGGGTAAATAATAGGCAACCCAAGATGTATCTGCCTATATGTACTTTGGTTGGGCAATATGATGCCAAACTACAATGGTCCTGCACCTAATAGCAGTTTGAGTAAAGTTGTCTGGAAGGACATACCAGGGTCAGTCCATTTCCAGGCCCTCATTCCCAGCCAAGATCTCAGTAACAAAAGCAAGACAAACAAATTCTAAGAAAGACTGAAGTGTGCTGGTGCTGTATTTTGCATATGGTGTACTTTTCAAGCTTATTAAAAGAGATTTAGAACTGAAACTCTCTCTTTGTATGAAACAGTCTAGTTTGGACCTATTTTTGTGCTTTAAACTTACCAATCAGCCCCACACAACTGCTTGTTTACTCCCTTACCATTGGGATGGGAAAGAAATTAAGAATAGATGTGAGAAAACTCATGGGTGGAGATAAAGACAGTTTAATATGTAAAGTAAAACCCATGCACTCAAGCAAAACAAGGAATTAATTCACCACTTCCAGCTGCAACCAAGTGTTCAACCATCTCCAGGGCAGCAGGACTCCCTGACATTTAACAGTATCTTGGAATGGCAAACACCATCACTCCAAACATCCCCTGCTTCTGTCTCCCTCCCTCCCTCCCATCACCCTGGCTCCACTTTATGTACTGAATATGATATCATAGGATGTGGAATATCTCTATCATCGGGGGGGGGGCAGATTTCCAAATTCCCTTATAACCCAAACCCTCTTACCAATACGGCACGAGTTGAAGCACAAAAAATTGTCTCACTGTGAGCACAGCTCAGCTATAACAAAAATCTTTGTATTATCAACCTTGTGTTCAGCAGAAATCCAAACCACAGCTCCATACCAGTCACTGTGAAGAAAATTAACTCTACCCCAGCCAAAACAAGCACAATTCTATGAGAATGTTCCCTATTATACTGACAGTAATGTAATTTAGAGACTCTCTCTTAGAGGTCTCATAGTGTAAGACATTTGAAACAGATATCTTCATATTTTATTATCTCTGATTCACTGATTATGAAGCAGAATATTTATTTATGCAAATCTTTAATGCCTAAGCTAATAAAAACTTTAAGTATATTCATGAACTAGTGTTTCAGCATAGCAAAATAGATATCTGCAGCAAAAATGATGCTTTGGACAAAATTTTCTAAGTTAGGGTTGGTAGAAGTACAAAAAGTTAATTATCATTGTTGTGCATGATTACATAAAGGTGTGCATTTATGCAGTTTATTGCACTAGAAAAATTATTCCATAACATTTTAACAATTTGATATGCTGAAATTAACACTTAAATAATGGATTTTTCTTTCTGCTTTTAAGAATAATACCTACTTGTATATAATGTTTTCTGAAGAATTGAAATTGAAAGATAAGCAACTAGAAATTTTTATTTTTATTCACAATTAATACCTTGATTCCTTCAAGAACATGTGTCCTTTCCCCAGAGGGTAGTGATGGATGGCTCAGAGCTCCAAGGGACATCACTGAAGTGATGTCCCTCAGGAGTCTTTATTGGAATCAGTGTTATCTAATATCTTCATTAATGATACAGATGAAGGAATTGAGTGCATCCTCAGCAAACCTGCTGATGACATCAAGCTGAGAGGTCCTGTTGACACACCTGAAGAATGGGATGCCATCCAGAGTGACCAAGACAAGCTCGAGAAATGGATGCATGGGAATCCCTTGAGGCTTAATAAGACCAAGTACAAGGGGCTGTACCCAGGTCACGGTAGCCCCGGGTATCAGCACAGACTGGGGATGAATAGATCAAGAGCAGCCCTGCTGAGAAAGGCTTGAGGGTGAGAGACTAGACACGACCCAGCAAAGTGCACTCACAGCCCAGAAAGCCAATTGCACTCCGGCAGGATATCCTGCATCCAAAGAAGCAGGGCCAGCAGGATGAGGGAGGGGATTCTGCCCTTCTACTCTGCCCCTGCAAGAGCTGCATCCAATTCTGTCACTGGAAGAATATTGACCTGTTGGAACAAGTCCAGATGAGGCTGTCAAGATTATTAGAAGAATGGAGCATCTCTCCTATGAGGAAAGGATAAGAGAATTGGGACTGTTCAGCCTGGAAAAGAGAAGACTTAGGGCTGACCTAATTTTGGACTTCCAGTGCCTGAAGGGAGCCAGAAGAAAGAGAGGGACTTTTTACAAGCCCACATAGTGATAGGACAAGGAGAAATGGATTCCAAATACAAGAGAATAGGATTAGATTAGATATTAGGAGAAAATTGTTTAGTGTGAGGGTGGTGAGACACTGGAGCAGATAGCCCAGAGAAGCTATTTGGGAATGTCTCATCCCTTGAGGACTTTAAGGCTAGAATGAATGGTCCTTTGAGCAACCTGGTCTAATGAAAAATGTCCCTGCAGTTAGGTTGGAACTAGATGATCTTTAAGGTCCCTTCCAACCTAAACAATTATATTTTTCTATGAAAATACATTTCATTATTTTCATTTCCTTGTTCAGTACCTGAGTTGTATGTTGTTCAGCTACCAAGCAATTCTTACAATATATTTTATATCTATTTAGATTTTTCATTGATGGACACTAATCAAGTGTTGCTTCAAAGACAGAATTATTTATTTTCTTGTGAACTTTTCCTCTGAGGAATATGAGTGTATCATAAACATTAATTTATTTATTTTTTCAGCACCTCTTAGAGGTGGAGTTATACTATTGTACAGGTGATGAATGGACACATAGAGACATCAAAAAAAAGTTTATATTTATTTCATCTTTCTGTGTAAAATGATATCTTTGAACTGTTTAAGTTCAAGCTCTAGTCTTACACTTTCCACAAATTAAGTCACTGAGTTCTGATGTCAGGCAATAAAAACTTTGGGAGACATATTTATTGACTTTATGTGACCAACCTTGTAATAGATCGTATTGTGAAGAGTAGTCAGAGGATCCAAGGAGTTGAGGGAGACCCTTATGTTACATGCAGCATTCGTGAACCCACACCTGAAGGTCTGGATCCATGGTTGGACTTGCCAATACAAAATATATTGATACACAGGGTGTGCCCAACAGCAGCCACTGAGACAGGGTACTGGTGTACATGCTGTACAAGCAGAATCTGTATGTGATTGGTCCTAGAAAAAAACTCTAAAGGGAGACCTTATAGTTATTTTCGGCTATCCATGGAAATTGTATAGAACAGATGGAGCCGGACCACTTCCTGTCAGAACACATCAGAGAAGTGGGAGAAATCATGCTGAAAATGGAGAACTCTGGTAACATGATATAGTTGTCTATTTTGCACTGACATTCAAGAATAAAATCAACTATTTTAACTAAAAATGACTATCCTGTTGTTGATTATTTCCAGAAGTAAACTTTCCTGTGGGAAACTGTGCAAATGGACTGTGGACTCTGCAGATGATAGGACTTCTTTTATAGTGGGAAAGGTAGTTCCACTTAATATCAGTAAATGTTGATTTTGATGACAAATGCTGTTGTAATGTAACCTTACATGGAGAAATACTGTACAAGACAATACAACACAATACAACACTCTTGCTTGAGTAGTATTAAAGCAAATCTTTCTTAATATACCCATACTTGATTTTAAAAAATTCAATATAGGTGTATAGGCATAGCCTTTTGGTGTATTTCCTGAAAACAAAGGAAAAACTGAGTGGAATGAAAAAATAGATTGGACTTGATGATCTCAGGAGTCTTTTTCAACCTAATCAATTCTGTGATTCTGCAATCAACACAAAAGAGAGGTCACTGGATTAATCAGTTCTGTTAAAACACTTTTGTACTGAATTTTGCCAATTATTTGGAAAATTCCTTTTCTTTTTTTTTACTTTTCCGATCCTACTCTTGTTATCCATCTAGAATAGCTGAGCATAAAGTCTCATCTTATAGATCTTCCAGCTCTACTTCTTTCAGGCAAAGCAATTACTGTCCCCAGCCTTCATTTTTATTTATCACTAGTCTGAGTCAGAGCTGCCCATTAAGCTCCTTTTTCTGGCTATTTTTTGCCTTTATCAGGAGAAACAAACCAGAGTTAATTTAAGCAGTTTAAACAACAAGTATTTGACAACTGAAATTAAATTGTTTAGGGAGCTACCACACAGCTAAGAAATCAAAAAGATGATGAGTGATCTTGGGGACTGGACTTGAGCTGCCAGGGAAGGAAAGGAGATTAACAAGCTTCTTCCAGCCACACAGCTGCTGCTAGACCAGTCTTACCTTTTTGACACTGCCTCCTCGTTTATTCTAGAATTTCCGGTAGGGATTTGCTATTGCTTGTGAGCTGTGAGCCATGTGGAAGATATTCAGTAAAAATCATAAAGGTGTACCAAAAATCAAGTCCAGCGAAATCTTACAGTGAGAACTTTATGACATAATCTCAAGACGCTCGAACTAAGAGCTAAGTTCCTATTACCTCAGTAGCTATGTCTAGAACAAAAATTCCTGCAGTAAAAAAGCCAGACTTTCATAATGGAAATAACATAAAAGAATGATTATATGTAATTAGCTTGGTTTCATAAGAGTAATTTGTGATTGTTGTCCTAGATTCTATTCATTATTAATATTGCAGAGTGAAATTCATGGCAATGTATTAGAAAGAGAAAACAGGAACTTATGGAGCATGGAGAAAAATGCTTGTCTTCTAACTTTCTCATATCCATCTTGACTTAAGTGTCATATCAAAAAATCATTCTCAGGTATTATAAGTGTATAAATTTCCTTTCTTTTAAGACAAATTCAAATAGATTGCTTGGATCTTAACCCTCATCTACTTTTATTCTATAGCTGGATCATTAATATAGCTAATATTTTTTTTCAAGAAGACAGCTTTTATGGGGTGTGGGAGTCATTTGGATGTCAGCACAGATTTTTGATGCCAAGGTCTGAAAAATATTATTCCAAAGGCAGCATCTGGCTTCTTGGCACATCTAGCCTTTAGTTTCTCAGTGCCTCTAGGTTCTGTTTTATGGTTGATCACATTTGAATGCCAATTTTACTTCCTAACTTCTTGATGTAATGTAGATTTTTGACATTTTGTGGAATGTATGTGTAAGCATATATATAGTGAACAACTTGTACTTCTGCAAAGTACTGTTAGTTCTATACATCAACAAGTCAGTCAACTACCTGTGTCCATACTTACCTAGATACCTACACACATGGTAAAATGCATACATAATTAGTAACAAAGAGAACTTTTTTCCCACCTTTTCAAATCGTAATCACATATGATTACGTAATCACATACACTGAAGTCAACAGGGTCTAACTTTATTTCTTTGTCCTTACCAAAAGGAATATTTTTGAAAGTAATCACAGTAGTTTCCCACATCCTTTAACATCTATAGAAAAAAAACCAAAACCTTTAATCTGTGATAAAGCCAAAATTTTGCTCATATTCATCTGGATCAGTTTTTATATTTCAATTTTTTTTTTATCCCCAACCTTCTTGCTTCTTTACATTTATTTTGCTGATCACTTTGCAAAATATAAAATTGACACTAGTGAATTTTGTCTTTTGTCATTGTCTCATTATAGCCAAACTGATCCCATTCTCTATCCTTGTTTTCTTCACCACTAGTTTGTTCTCATTCCCATGATTTCACACTTTTTCTTCCTGCATTAGATTTCTCACAGCTCTTTATGCACCCTGACCCTCGGGATTTCTTCCATTTTACTTCAGTTGTGATTTAATCCAAAGCTTGACCAAGGGATCCATATACCTAAGAAAGATAAATTCTGTGTAGAAGTGATATTTAATCAACTCCACTAAATCCTTAATATTTCTGGTTTCTTTGAAATTCAGAGAACCATGTATCAGCATGGTAGTGACTAAGACATCTAGGACAACTAAGGCTTGTGGCAGGCATTTTATTCATTAATTTGCAGAAACTTGAAAGAGTAGGTTTATGGAAACCTGCCTGGAATTGAAGATTTCTTTCAATTTATTTTCTTAACAATTTCTTTGAGAGATATATCTTCAAGAATCTTAGTTTCCATCCTGACATCAGAAAAATTCTTTAGCTTGTGGGTCAACATATGCTGTTCTATCAATTGTCATTAAAGGAATCTGGAAAGTGTTGCATTTTCTAATAAAGGGACGTCATGTTCAGTCACCTAGTTTTCAAATTTCCACAGGGTGTTTTATATTCACTCCAAAATCCAGTCCTTGACATAGAAATCCAATTGCTATTCTGTCTCCTTCCAGGGAATGTGGAGTCGAATGGGTTTTAATGGTATTATGGTAACATATTTCAGAGCACTGACTTTAAGGGAATTAACTTTGTCGCTTCGTAATTGGCAGAACTGGGACAGTTAGCTAAAGCCCAGGCAGACACTGTTCATTTTATCAACAAGGACCCTGTCTCTGATATAATGTTTTATAGATTATATATGACAGCTTTGCATCTGCTAAACATCTATTCACAGCAAACTTTTTTTTTCACTTTTGTGTTAGAACTAGTGGAAAATTATTCTGAACTAAAATTATCTCCTTTATGATGCCACATACAAATACATATATCAATTAACACATATTAGTAGGAAAGATTTTTTTTTTATACTGTGTCCTAGAAAAAGAAGCAAAGCAAAATCCAGAGTCCTTGGAGTTTTAGTATTAAAAGAAATTTGATACAGAACATTTTATTTTTTCTTACTTTTTTCTTTTTTAATTTTACCCTTGATATTTTCCTGATGAATTAGGCTAGTTTAGTAATTTTTGTTTATTTAATTATTATTAATTATATTTGCTCCAGAAAACAGACTTAGAATAAATGTGTTAGACCACTGAATTCATTCAGGTTGAAGACATTTTAAGTCACTCTGGTCAAGAGTGGTTTAAATGACATGCTGGCTGTTATGGAATTCAGACTGATGTCAAATCAGCTCTGCTAAATGATGAACAACTTGCAGCCAGTCTGCAGGGAACTCTCTGAACAGTAAAATATAATCATGATGAGACTTAATTTATTTGTCATAAAAATTACTGTCACCTCCAACTAGGGCAAAGTGTTTTGTCTGGAAAGTTAAGCAACAAATGTTTTACAGAAAAATATCAAGAAATTTCTTATTCCTTCTGCTATGTTCTAGATGGCCAAAATTTCCTACTTCCAAGGACACAGAATTGATTAAAAATATTGATATATTTTATGTAAAGTATTAGAACTCTTATTAATGTTTTATATCTTTTTATTAACTGGCAGGCAAATCAAGGTTTAGAGAAAATTAACAGAAGTACTCACAGCCCGAGAGAGCTCTTCAGAGATCACAAATACACAGTATATTTGTAGAAACTTAGTTACCTTTCCTAAAGTATATGCACTGTTAAATATATCATAACAAGATCTAGTCCTGTCTGATGTCATGTAGTTCCTCAGTCTATATTATGTTTCAACATAGAAATGTAGATGCTGAAGGTACTGATTCAGAATTCCTATACAGCAATATACAGATATAAGAGACTCAGAGGTGGCAGCTGCTGAAATGTTTGATTTCTGATAATTTTTCTTGTCATCAGACACTTAAGTTCTGCTCTCTAGGGAAACAAACAAGCATCCCAACTATTATTTTTTCCCCCTTCTGTGTTGTGCTAGAAGAAATTACATTTTACTAAATAAAATATAACAGCTCTTAAGGCAAATACTGAACTCTGACAGCATTAACTCATCTAACAGTATGATGATTTGGGCTCCTTTTTGGCAAGGGTTTGTATCTTCTACTTCATCAGCATCTGAACCTTTCCCTGCTTTTGGTTATTGTACCATATGCCAAGTTATTGATTGACCTTAATCAGAGAGTGGTTGTTCTGGTTTCATCTGGGATAGAACTAATTTCTTCTCAGTGGCTGGTACAGTGCTGTATTTTGGATTCAGAATGAGAATGGTGTTGATCAAACACTGATGTTTTGGTTTTTTGCTAAGTCTTGTTGATCCTAATCAAGTACTTTTGCCCTCTACCACATCTCGTGCTTTGCCAGTGAGAAGGAATCCAAAAGAAACTGGGAGGGAGCACAGCTGGGACAGGTGACCTGAACTGACCACAGGGATATTCCACATCACAAAATGTCATGCTCAGTACATGAACTGCAGGGATTAACCCACCAGGGTGGCTGATCTGGGCTGGGGAAGGGGGGTCTGGCACTAGTCAGTGGGTGATGACCAATTGTCCGGTGCATCATTTGTTTGTTTTTTTTTTCCTTTCCCTTTTTCTTATTTGCTTTTTTTGTTTTATTTTAATTTGTTTTCAAATATTAAACTGTTCTTATCTCAACCCACAATTTTTACTGTTGATTCTCCTCCCCATTTCACAGGGGAAGGGGGAATATTGAGTGAGCAGCTGTGTGGTACTAATTGCCAGCTGGGCTTAAACCATGGCAGTGATTGAGTAGATCTCACTGTTACAGTTCAACCTGATTGTCAGCTGCAGTCTTCATTGCAACCACTCACTCGTATCCTAGGTTAGCTAAATATTCCATCTTCCACCTTCTTGTCAGGATAGGGAACCCTTCCCCAGCCAGTGTGTTTAAGTTTAGTGCAAGCACCTCAGCAGAACAATCCTCAGTCTCATAGCACATTTGACTGCAAAAACCTCAAAATAAAATAAAGACTGCAACATTTATTGCAGACTATTTTATATTAATCAATGTACATGAATCTTCAATTAGGGCAGAAAGCATTTTCTCCACAATATAGAAACAACCACTAATCTTCATTTTCTCATCTCAAATCAGGGGTCTAATACAAGGACAAAGATCATATTCTCAAACAAAGATAGGTAAGATGTTGACTGACTAATTTTTTCAGTGTCCAAAGTGATTCTGTTTTCATTTGCATCTTGATTACACTTAGTCAACTTCTTGCTTTCTTGTGTTCTAGAGACTCAAAAACCAAAGTAGTACTTGAGGTGTCTTTGAGATAGTACAGGTAATACAAGAATAACACCTTATAGTACAGTTATTTTCTGAAAACACATCAAGTTTCTATGTCTGCTCAAAGCAAGAGGAGCATTCATGTTTGTCAAATTTGAGTTTAACTTAAACATAGGAACAACAAAGCAGCTACCAAAATCTCTTTCTACG
This sequence comes from Thryothorus ludovicianus, assembly GCA_013397245.1. Lineage (NCBI taxonomy): Eukaryota > Metazoa > Chordata > Aves > Passeriformes > Certhiidae > Thryothorus > Thryothorus ludovicianus. Next base: position 142,039 of record VZTB01014369.1, read on the forward strand.
TTTTGTCTTGCCAAACCAGTGTGGGGAAAACTAGTTTATCCATAGAATAAATTATTCTTTGGAGAAATATAGAGTGGATTGTTGTTTTCTTTTTCCAAATGACCATATGTTTTCCACAAGAAACTACACATTTGCTTCAATAAAATAGTAATGCGTGATGAAACAACAGAATGTTACCTATGTTATGTATTATTAGGAGGTGTTTAAAGTGCAAACTGACAAAACAAATGTTTTCTGAATAGAGAGAAACAGACAAGGTTTTCTCTATCACATTTTATTGGTATTTTATAAATTATAATTTACTTCTTTTGGATAATTGTTCCTAGAATTTTGTAAACTTGTGACAGATGTGCTGATGAAAAATTATGCCCATCATAGAAAATTTGGAAAGAGTCCTAGGCTGCCCAATTATGCAAAAGTTATAGCTCATGTAAGAGACACCTACTGTTTTAAAGAGAAAAGTGGGAATTATAATTTTCCATGAAGGAAGTTCTGTCTGGAAGATTTAGTGGAGCTGGGACTTGAACAAAAGATGTTCAGTCAGGGGTTTTTGTTTTGTTTTGCTCTTTTCTGACACATGTTTTGTCAAAGCAATTAATATTAAGTGCTAGAGTGGTTTGAATCCAAGCATAGGCATTTTATTCATACTCTCTGCTTAATGTATTCCATATAAAGAAGAAACATAGTGAAAAAAGTAGGCATATTGCCAGCTCTTTGGTTTTTATTTTCTTCCTGAAGGGAATTTTTTTGTAACATTCTGGATTCATGCTGTAAATATTCATATCTCTACATTTCTTTAATTACCTGGTTAATATAAGGTATAAAATGCAAATAACTTAAGAACAAATATTTTTATTACTTGTCCAAGTTATTCATACACTCAAAGGCCAAAAGAACTGTTTATGCACACTTAATTTGACCCCATCTATTGTACAGAGAGATATAGGCCACTACCCACACATTCTTTTTGCAAGCTTAGGAGCTGTATGTAAGGTGGAAGTTTCATTTTATGACATTTGAAAAAAAAAAAAAAAAAAAAAGGTAAAAATGGCAGCACTTCAAATTAAGAACACCCAGGTAAGCACTGATTTACTACTGCAGCACTTAATCCCCAGAAGACATTTGTTACGAGAATAAACAGATCTCCTTTTCACCTAATGACCTGTAGGAAGAGGCTCATCAGGAAGACACACGTGTGTCCTGCAGTACAGCCATTAAGGAATTGAATGTGTATTTTTTTTACAATAGTAGAAGTAGAACCACACAGAGTTTTCTAATTCCCTTAAGATTCTCTGTTGGCCAAGATATGTTTAAGATTAGGAAAAGACTAATAATGGCTGTTAATTGTTCCTTAAAAAAAAAAAAAAAGTCCAACCATATATATATAAAGAGGTCTTAGGTTATCGGGATCATTAAAATAATGTCTACAGTATCTTTGGTTATAAAATATCAAGAAAAAAATCCAAGGAAACCTTCTGAAGTCCAATGGTATTGCAGAGATGCAGGATGACATCTCTCCCTAAATGAATGTACTACTGGAATTACTAGACATGTTGATGCCATGCCTTAAAATTCCATCAAGTGGCAAAGCAAAGAGATAACAAGAAATGCTATTTAGCATCAAAATATTGTAATGTGATATATATAAACTTAGAAGCTATTTTTTCACTACTATCATATTTGAAATGTAATCAATTTATTTAACTAGAAGTGTTGGTGATCTTGGTTATTTTAAAAGGAGTCTTGAAAGATACAACCGCACTCTGTGTGGCCGATTATATACATCTATGTATATTCTATTCCACTAATTATTTAAAAGAGGGGAATGTTTAGGTGTAAAAAGATCACAAAAACAAAACAAAAAAAAAAGTGGGAAAAGAAAGAAAGTTTGGATGCTATGTCCCAACCTTCATTCAAAAAAATGTCAATTTTTGCTAGTTTTTGAAAAGGAGTTGCAACCTGGCCCAAATTATCATAATTATCAAGAAAAACATGAAAACTTTCTGGCAAGTTATATTCTTCAAGTTGAAATTGACTACTTGCTAGCTAAGGATATATTCTAGGGCTTTTCTCTCTTGTATATTAGTATATTAGTATTTTATTGCAAATTTATACTATGTAATCTATTTAATGAGTGATATATTGTAATTTTTAATAAAGAATATGTTATTTCTTACTATACACTTGATTGTCAATAGTGCATAAGACTGTCTGGACACATTCATGAATTTCCTTTAGAATGATCTATGTTCTACATATGTGTATACTGTAGTGTAGATAGTGCTACACACACAGAAACTCGGTAGTCTGTATTTTTTTCAAGAGTCTAAATGCATTCTAATTACAGAAGTATCTTAAAGATTATAGAAAATTTATTTTGATTGAAAATGTTTATGTTTAAATTTCTTAATAACAGCCACTGTTTATCATTAGATAATGGTGTTCCATGTAATTTGATTACTTTTGTTACCAGTTAAGCTCCCTAGAAAATTTTATTTTCTTAATTAATACAGTTGTAAATTTACATGACTTTTTTCTATTCCTTTAGATGCAGCTCAAGTATTTTCAATTAAGTAATGAAATGACATTTAAAATATAGTTTACATTATAAACTGTCTAAAAGAGAAAGGTAATTTATCAACATGCAAAGTGAGATAAAGAACTGACATCTTATCGAGACTTTTTATGAACATCAGAGATATAGACGGACACATTTTGTGAACTAGAGAGAAGGGATATTAAGGAAATAAATGGAGAAAGAGGGAGGAAGAGACATAGTCATAACAGAAGTTGTGTGATACAGGATGTAGTTGGAAGCATACTCACAGTTACATTGTGATTTGATAGTTATTTCCAAAGGTAGAATTAAGTTTATACACACTCATTTAAGCATGTGCATATAAAATTCAGTAGTTTCTAGTATCCAAGAAACTCCTAGCCATTTTAGGGAGGTATGGAGCCATTTGGCATCTCCATACAATTGTGCGTCTAATATTGAAAATGCAGAAAAATTGCTAAATATTGCATAAGTTTCCACCCAACCTGCAGATCATTATCTATGCTGTGCAACCTTTGATATCCTTGATATCCCTTGATATCCTTTTCGGAATCTTTCTAATGCTTCCTAATCACAGAAGCACAGATTATGCGAAGTTGCAAACAGTCCACAAGGTTTGTTGATTCTCCTTGCCCTGCACAGAACCATCCCAAAGAATCATACCATGTGCACAGTTCAGCAAATGTATGGAACCCAGACTTAACTGTGTTACCCAGTTCTGAGCAGGTTTGAATTTGGATTTTGGAAAAGCAGAAAAATATTTTCTCTATTCAGCCATATAATATAATAATATGAGCTCCTTTCAGTTTCTTCATTTGAGGCTGTTTTAAATGGAACAGAATACACACTGAAATACATGATTCTGTATTTTAATTCTTATAATGCACACTTAAAAGGAATGTGGGTGTATCTGGCCTGAATTCATTTTTCAAGATCAATTCTGTATTAAAGACTGGGGGTGGTGGTGGGGTGTGGTTTCTTACTTGTTTTTGTTGCTTTGTGGAGTGTTCAGTTTGTTTGGTTTTGGGGGGTCTTTTAACAATGAAAGCATAATGTAAAGAGTTGAAGGCACATTTGGGGTGCTTACACTTTAATTCTGCTCCAATAATTATGAAAATATTTATGCGAACCTGAATAGATTCTGCAAGAGAAGACTAGGACAACTTCACTCAGAATACCTCATAGCTCAGTACTTGACTATAGAGTGAAAATAAAGGAAATAAAATCAAATATATAGAAACCTTGTGTCAGAAACTGAGTTAAATTCATCTTATGAAATTCAAAAGGGATTGTGGAATGCCTTCAGTAAGAGAGAAAGATCTAATCTACTTTAAATGTTTTAGGATAAGATTAACTTTGAATTTCCAAATATAGAATATATTTAAGGCAAACCTTCCTAGGTGTTCTCCTTTGCTTTTATAATGTTATCTCTCCACTGTTATTTTCTTCATCGTGCTGGTTTCTGTAAACTGAACTGCAAGACATCTGAAGATTTGTGGTGACAAACCATCCTCCTGAGAGTTAGCAATCACAATGAAAACTTCACCTATGTGAAAATGCCCTGAATAAGGCAATACATTTATTATTTGTTTGTTTACTAAACCTGATTATATGTATTCATTTTTATATATATATAGTTGATTCTATTTCATGTAAACATTGAACATCTGAAGTTGGAAGGCACCCATATGAATCATCAAGTTCAAGTCAAACTCCCTGCTTCTCCCAGGACACCTAAAACTAACAGTATGACTATGAGCATCATAGAGATGCTCATTGAATTCTGACAGGCTTGGTGCCATGATCACTTCCCTGGAAAACTAATTGCAGTGACTGACCAAACTCTTAGTGAAGATCATTTTCTAATGTCCAGTCTGAAAGTCCTTGTCATTCCATTGAATTGTGTCCTAAATTCCATAAAGATCTGATAAGTTACTGCTATAGACTGTTACCATCTGTTCATAATTTGAAAATTATTTACCTTTGAAAAAGTAAGGGATATTTATTCTTATTTCATTCTTATTACAGTAACAGAAGTTGGTGGCGATGTGAATGTTAATGACTGGCCATTCAAAACTGCTGTGCTGGCAAGTAAGCTACTCTTGACATCAGTAACACTGATGTGATATTGCAGTCTCTGAGTCAGTCTCCCCTCGAGGCTGCTTTGAGTTGTTCATGTCTGAAAGTTTTGACTTTAATTTCAGAGAAGTCATGAAACTGGAGATGAGAACATAAATGTAATGGGCATGTTATTTATCTGGCTCTACCTTCCCTCCCTCCCTTTTCTTTTTTTCTTCTTCTTCCTCCTATACTTTTGAAAGTTGTTTTCAAAACATCAACTAAGTTAAATAACAACAAATATGAGTATATTAAGAGCAACAGAAGACAGAGTCTTTCTATACCTGCCTTGCAGACCATCCTCTTCCGAATTTATAAGAAAAAGAAATTATTCTTCTAAGGACAGACAAGGAAAGAACAAAACAAAAATCAATTGGTTTTCAAAATCTGAATGACTTAGAAAATTTTAAGACACACTTCAAAAGCACCTATGGGTACTTATTATATTTTCAAAATCTATATCACAAGTAGATAGTTAAAATTTTTGTAATTATTACAAACATGTTTAAAGTCATGTTATTTTTGGGGACTCTAAAAAACCATATGAATAGAAAATGTTCCCTTAGCTTAAATATGCAAGCTGCATACAGTGAAAGAAGTAGAATAATAGGTATCTAAAATAAAGCTGAAAACATTGAATGGAGGATTTTCAATTTTTAATTCTTCATCTTCAAAGTTATAATTCTCTGGCAAATCCTGTTGATGTTTGATGTTTTCTTCTGTCTGCATTATAATATTATAGATATGATTTTATAGAAACAATGTATTCATAACACTCTTCTCTATTATTATTTGTCTAGCAAGGAAAATTCTAGTCATAGTCTTCTCATATAGTGCAGTCTTAGAAATTGTCTTTGCAATTCATACTTAGTAATTTGCAATTAACTTTGCTTTTTAGGAAGATGACCAGTTGCAAATAGTCCCACAAATGGGGAATGTATACTATTACTCAGTGAATTAAATTTAGTGAAATGTTTGACTACGTTCACTGTAAAAGTGTAGACCACCTTATCTATGCCAGTATATTTTCAGACACGAAGTCCCTTGCCAATGTTTTCACAGTGCTGGTGGTGGTGGAAGAATTCCTGTCCTTAACATTGAGAAAAATGACCACCAATGCAAGAAGATGTAATAAATCAGTACCATTCAAGGCCATGCCATTTCTTCCTCTTATACCTCACATTTTTTGACAATGTTGTTATAAATCATAGTAATTCTATTAAATTGAAGGAAACAGTGACATTTAGTAACAAGAAAAAGCATGGACCTGTGTTATATATTTAGCAGCTATTTGAAATTGCTAGTTAAGTGTTGTCCCGACTTTCTTGGCTTGAATAATGAGTAATACAATAATTCGCACTCTTTTAGTCACCTATTCCACATTTTATTCTATCCCTTTTCTAAATTACTATTATTTCTAGATATAGGCTTTGTTCCTCTTCCATCTCTCCATATTTTAATTTGGCAGTCTAAGGTCAAGTAAATTTTAAAATTTACATTTCTCCTACGGACATCCAAAATACTGTTAAGAAGATAAAAACCTCACAACTATGCCTGTTAAGCAAATTGAACGTGATAGATCTTTTCTTAACTAGTTCTGCATTGCTAAAAAGAAACATAAGTATGTTTTTTCTTTCCAAGTTATTTTCTTTCAAAGTATTTTCTTTCAAAGCCATTCAACTGAGACAGCAGCTCTGAATTTATTTAATCTTTGCAATATTAGCTAGACTCATATTATCCTAGAATGTTTAGAGTTGAAAGGAACCTTAAAGCTCCAACCACTGTGCCATGGGCAGAGGTGCCACTCACTTGATTAGGTTACTCAGGGCCTCATTCAGCCTGGCCTTGAGCATTTCCAAAGATGGGGCATCCACAACCTCTCTCAGCAAGAAATACATCTAATCAAAACCTGTTCTCTTTCAGTTTACAATCGTTGCCCTTTGTCCTGCCAACATTCACCCATATTAAAAGAATCCCTTTCCCTTCAAAGATCAACTTAGTCTAATCCCCCTGCAATAATCTGTTTTATCTTCAGCTAGATTAGGTAGCTCAAAACCCTCTTCAAACATCACAGTTGAAAGAAAATAATAATAGTATTATAATAATAGTAACATTAACAGGATAAAAAACTGAATGCAAATGTTGGGTCAATTTATAGCTGTATTATGGCTGGATTTTACCACAAGTGAATTGGAACGACAATTACATTGATGCTAAACGAGCCTTTCTAATCAACGGTAATGCTATTCAGTTAATGTTTGTGTTCATCCAAAATTGTTCTGTCTACAGCACACACATTAGAATATTCAAGTAAGTACAACTATGCGTAAACTAGCAAGAAATAGCTCATATTCTGTTAACCATAAGGAATCTTCAAAACTGTTCCTTCATGGCATCTCCCTCATTATCGGCATTTTGTATGTGTGTATGTGCGTGTGTGTGTGTGTCTGTGTGTCTGTGTGTGTCTGGGAGTCTGTGTGAATGTGAAAAATAATGCAGCACTGTAAACATGAAAAGCAACATTAGAGTTACTATAAAAGAATAAATTGTCTTTTTCAGTTTTTTTTTTTCTCTAATAGCTGTGAATAGTGTTCCTCTGTGTGTTTTGCAACAAGTGACAGATATAGCAATGATTTACTGTAAGTGGAAGTAAACATCCTGCTAGCTCAGAAATTACAAAAGAGTTACAGACAGATTAGGGGATGGGGGGTTATAAGACTATGTAGCTTATGCAAAAGTTATTTTTGAACAGTTGCTTTTAATTTTTCTCAAGAAAAGTTAAGACATGAAGGACACAACTGCATTAGCATGAATAAAATTGCAGCTACCATCCTCTTTTTCCTGATGTACACCCAAGAATACTATGTTTAAAAGCCTTTAAAATCTCAAGCCAGGAAGAGGAGGCAGTTCCCACGACTCACCTTACAGACATATGCTTAGTGAAGGTTCTTGGACGTGTCAGTACATAGTCACTGAGAAAATGTTCTCCAGTAGAACACTTTTTATTGTTTTAGTGCACCTTTTATTGGGTGCTAATGTATAGTCTTGTACGGGTGTTTATCTTTACCTTAACCTTACTGAGAAATTTATCTCCACAGAATTTTCAAGACAGAAATTTTAGTGGTATATTTTGTAATATTACTCCACAACTGGAAGTTCTTCCAGCTTTGTGACAAAAATATTTTAATCCTGTGAAAGAAGAATGTAGGTACTTTCTTAGGAGGTAAATACAAGTTAAAGTACTGTTCTTTGTATTGCAATAAATGTAGGTTCAGAGACTTATATTCATCATGGTTGGATTGCTAGTGCTTGAAGCAAGCTACTTTTTTAAATTGTTCAGAATAACTTTATACTGTATTGCAATGCTCACTTGTTACCCACTTGCATCCTGAATCAGCCCCTTCTGAACTCTTTCATTTGACTATTGATAAAATGTAGCTCTGGGGCAAGCACGTGAGTGTAGAGCAGCTCCAGTTTAAGAATATGATAAGAAATAGCTCTACAATCAGCTAAACCTTTGACTAAAAAAGTAATTTATCAGGTTTGAAATTCTGTTGCTCTTCAGACATGATATGGCTGAGTTGACCTCCTTTTTCATGAGTGAGTTAAAAGTTTCTCTGTTGAACTTCTTGCGGCTTCTTCAAACAAACAAAAAAAGACCTGACCTTCTGTGGAAAGTGCCTCATTACTTGTCAGTCCAATATCAAAACGCTTATCAAAGGCTTCTGCCAGAGACAGAAAATAATTTTCTAGAAATATCTGCAGTTCTTTCATCTTACCAAAGTGAATTGAGATGGACCTCTGGCTCCCAGAATGCTTTGAGAATGGATTCTATGAGCTATTCTATAAGTGAAGTATGTAAATGGCTGGCTATTCTTCTTCTGGTAACCTTGAGAAATAAGTAGCAAACTCAATACACACAGCTGCCATTTCTTCTCCTACCAGAACTCGCAATAAATATAATGTTTCAGGAAGTATATAGCAATAAAAAGTGCTGTTTCAGCATGTGGCCACTGAGTCTGAAATTGTACAGGGTTGAATAATTCAGAAAAGACTGGTTTTGGATAGTTTGTATATTTGATTTTCTCACCTTCAACCATAAAAAATGCTTAAGCACAATGTTGAGTAAAATGAGTTCATTGTTCAATGGTCATTTTCAGGCTTTGTGTTTCAATATTGGTGAGGTGCACAAAATAGGAGATAAAGGGCAACATTCTCAGGCTTGTTCTGAGAATTCTTTTTAGTTTATAATGCATTATACTTCCAACACTACTGAAGTTAGGATCTCAGTAGATGACTCATGTCAACTATGCATGAGCTAAAAAAAAGTTAAAGTTTAGTCAGAGAGTCTGCAGTTAAGTAAGCGTGGGAAATTATTTATCCAAATATTTCATTCCAATTAAAACTTCTACTGGTAATAAAAAGAAGTTAATAAAAGGATTTGAAGGACAGAAAATAAGTTTTGTTAAATAAAATTTTAAGAATAAAAGTAATATTCATTGCCCATAAACTATGTCAAATTAATTTTTGTCTTATCCTTGTTATTGGACTAAAAATAAGATTATTTTACTATTTCACAAATATGAGTGCCCCCTAGGTCTGACTAGCTGTGTCTTTCTTAGGGAAAATCAACTTGGCTTAATCCTCAAAAGACTTAGTAGCTCCTGCAGTTTAGAGTATCATTAATACTCACTGAAACAGATATAAATCTTAATGTAGATGTTCAGCACCTTTCAGAAAAATGCCTATAAATATTAAGGCTGCATATTAGAAGCCTTACATTCTGAAATTTATATATGGATGGGATAAATCAAAAGATGTCTTTATCAGCAAATGGATTGAATACTTCACCGATAGCAGAACAATCATGAAACACATTTGGAAACTCTGAAAGGAGCAAGAGCTAAAGCAGTGAATGAAAGGAAAAAGCAAGCAGGAAAATACTCTCTTTTTGGATGAAGGAATGAAAAAATGGCTGTTAAGGAGAAAGCTTAATGCTCTGAAAAAATTTCTGACGAGATTAACAAAACTGAGGGTACTGGAGGTCATGAGATTTCTCTTTCAGAAGAATGAATATACTGTGAAAAAGGTTAAGAAAAGTGAGCTCAGAGTCTGTGGACTCAATATCAGTCTTCTTTTTGTTGAACTTCTCACTTCAGGAAAGGTATAAGCCAAATGAAAGAACACAAAAGATATTAATGTGCAACACCTTTTGCCTGTGGCTGAATGATTTGATTAGTCTACAGAACATGAGGAAGGGAAGACAGTATAAAAGTAGTTTTCCGTTATGCAATAGGTTGAAAAGAGGTAGGATCGATTTTGTTCTCTGTTCTACAAGAGAAAAGGATAGGATATGGTAGGATAAAACATGAAAAGACAATAAATTAATATTTATATTGACATTGATGATATTGATGATATTGATATTGATATTGATATTGATATTGATATTGATATTGATATTGATATTGATATTGATATTGATAATGATAATGATAATGATAATGATAATGATAATGATAATGATAATGATAATGATAATGGTAATGTGTAGAACTGCAACAACTTTCAGAAAGGAAGGAATTGGACACACTTTAGAAGAAAATGAAGACAATCTTTAGGCTAGATTAGCAGTGAAACAGAATGCCTGTGGAACTTGTAAAGTCTCCTTTCATTGGAAGAGAAAGACAGAAAGTGAGTATTTTCAGAGACAGAAACTGAAGCAAATGACCTTCTGGCATGACTTATAAATATTTTTGTAGGTTTAGATGTTTTCTAAAGAAAAAAAGGTACAACAAATTACACATAGATTTCAGTGTTTTTGTCCTCAGACCCATCATAGGAGAGTGCTCTTAGTAATCAAAACAAATCTAAATTCTTGACAGGAAAACAAGAAAAAATTCTCCTTGAAACACTTTCAATATTTTTTTTATAGGCAATAGGTGTATGTTAGTCTGCTCTTAGGTTCTTTTAAATTATGGGATCAAAGCAAGAAAAAAAGCATTCTTTTTCATTTTCACTGTAAGAATTCAATGTAACAACTACATTCAGTCAGTAATCATGAGTTCATTGTGAGAGTGAGAAAACATAACAAGAATTCATTACAATTGTCTTAAAGAAATCTTTATTGCTGAAAAACTTTGTGTAAGTACTAATGAAGAAAATGTGTGAGTCAGAGACTCAACTATCAATTATTTGTTTATTGAAGGAAAAAAGTAGGCAAGTCTGCTAAGGGAATATGAAGTAAGAGTAGTTTCCCCACGCCCCCATCCTCCAATTTACGAAAACTTAATCTTGCTTCTTTCAATGAAATTAGAAAAAAAAAAGAAAAAAAGAAAAAGGAAAACAACAGCTTTATTATCTTAATAGCATCCTGAAAATGAAGAAACAAGTACACTTTTTTCATAAGAAAAATCAAGACTATAAAATTGTGTACTCATCTGAATTCTGAGTAATTATTTATTGCCAAAGACATCTGAAAAACCTCTGTTTTACTGTGCTGGTTCCATTTAGGCCGACAGAGGCTTCTCAATAATCCACCCAAACTCTGTCTGAGAAGTTCAGTACTTGGAACTATAATCTTCAATATCAGACTTCAAAATCAGTTCTTCTTCAATGCACACTGAGAGACCAGCAAAATTTTTAAAGTTTGCTCAGGGAGATTTGAAGCCAGTTGATGGCATCTGAGTTGAAATAGGTAATGTAAATACAGGGCTTAAAAATCAGGGAAATAGCAAATCAGTGGGGAAAAAAGACATATTAATAATCAGCAAGGGGCCAGATGAACATGCCCAAATCTTCAAACAGTAGAAAGATAATCGGAAAAAAAAAAATAGTAAATCTTCGTTCATTATCTAGAATACATTATCTCTGTTGACAATGGAAGGCAAGTATTTCCCCACACTTACATAAAATAACTCTGTCTATAGTAGTAGTAGTAGTGGTAGTAGTAGTAGTAGTGGTAGTAGCAGTAGTAGTAGTAGTAGTAGTAGTAGTAGTAGTAGTAGTAGTAGTAGTAAAAAAATACCAGAATGGACTATATGAGAATATGTAATACAAATAATTATCATATTATAAATACAAAACAAAGCAATGTTTTTTTAAAAAAATTGTCTATGATATCTAGTATCTAAAAATGTGAGGCAATTTTAGGATTGAAAATGTCATTATATTTATTAAATTTTCAACTTTTTTATTGAGATGCTAAAGGTTTAACCTTTTTTCTTGCATACTATCAGAAGTCCAAATCCAAATGTTTTAGTATTTAATTACCCTTTGTCATCACACAGTAGAGAGGGCAGGGGTAAATTTTGGCAGGTTATTAAAGCAATAAGCAGTTGTAAGAATGAGAATCAGGAAAATATAACATTAGAAAACACTGAAACAAAAGCAGTAAACTAAAATAGCTGATAAAATCACTCTGACTTGGGAAAAAAGACTTTTCCTGAAATCAGATTCATTACAAAATTGGATCTAAAAATATTCTATAAAATATGCTTTGTATAAAAATATAACTTGTTTATGAATATTAGAAATATTATTTCAAAACAAAATAATATAAAAATAAATAATATAAAATCATAAAATATAAAATAATAAAATAATATAACAAAAATAATTTTTTAACTGAGACATTATGCCATGAAAGGTCTCAGAATATTGAATCTGGCCTAACGGTTTCACTTTAATGTTTGTATCTTTCTTTTGTTCAGTTTTCCAGAGCTCAGTTAGGGTTGGAAAAGCCTGAATAAAACAAAAGAATAAGTAATTATTTTCTGAAATTTTTTACTATTCCATAGATCTATTCTGTAATCTTCTTGGAATAGAATTGTATGTGTATATATATATATGTGTGTGTGTGTGTGTGTATAAAGACCTGTGTGTGTGTATAACAACATAAGGAAGAATAACTTGTTTGCTAGAGCATCTTGTTTTAAATGCAGTAGTTTAAAATATCACCCAGTTTTGATTATTATCAAAGTGGCAATTTGAGGATCCAATAAAATGGAAATTGAGACAATGCTACAGCTAATTTGTATATGTGAATTGAATTTTTATTTGCTTTACATAAATAGTTTTGGATGTCACATTAATGACACTAATTTATTAATATTGGTTTAGGGTGCACATATCAAGGCAATCTCAAGCACAAATGCGGGCTGGGAGAAGAATGGATTGAGAGCAGCTCAAAGGAAAAAGACCGAGGAATGCTGATTGACAAGTCCAAGATAACCCAGAAATGCAGACTTGAAGAACAAAAATCCAACTTTATCCTGAGCTGTATCAATAGAGATGTGGTCAGCAGAGTGAGGGAGGTGATTCTGCTCCTCTACTTTGCTCTGGAGAGATCCCACCTGGAGAGCTGCATCCAGCTCTGGCTACAACACAAGGACATCAAACTGTTGGAGCAAGTCCAGAGGAGGGCCATGAACATGGTCAGAGGGACGGAGTAACTGTCCCAGGAGCACTGGGCTGAGAGTTGGGCTACTCACCATGGAGAAAAAAAGGCTTCCAGAAGTAAAGCTGCCTTCCAGTACATAGTCAGGGCCTACAAAAAAACTTGGAGGTGGACTCTGACAAGGGCATGCAGTGATAGGACAAGGAGGAATAGATTTAAACTGAATGGGAATATAAATAGATTCAATTTTAGGAACAAATTCTTTCTTATGAAAGTGTCAAGGTGTGGAAACAGGGCCCAAAGAAGTTGTATCCCATCTCTGGAAATATTCAGGGAGAGGTTGGATGGGACTTAGTACAACCTGGTCTCATGGAAGATGTTCCTGCCCATGACATGGATTTTGGAGCTAGATGATCTTTATGATCCCTTCCAGTCCAAACCATTCTATGATACTATTCTTATATTATATAATATATAGAATTATGTATTATTTTAAGAACATTACAGTTATAATAAATGGTCCATTTTATCCATATGTACTGATGTCAGGGCTTGAAAAAAAAATGGGATTTTTCATTATTTTTCTTTTTTTCCAGTTTTGTTTTTCTTGAATGATCAGAAAATTATTTAGAAACAAGTGATAGAATAGCTTGCAATAAATATATTTGACTTAAAATTATGTTACTTAAATTGGTGAAAGACTTGGACCACTTGTTATCCCCTTAGGAGGGAATATCTTGGTCCCATTGAAATCAATAGTATATTTGCTATTTTTTTCGGGTACAGTCTTGTAGAGCTTTGCCAAGTCCTATGACATGAATATTATGTCAACAATCAGACCAATTTCTTTTTCCTTTAAATTTTCTCTTTGGGGAAAGAGCTTGTTTTTTCTTCTTCTTGCGGGTCAGAAACATATGTCCTTGGATATGACAGATCTGAGGTCAAATACATTGCACATGGTAAAATGCAATAGAGGAATTAAATCACTTCAACCTTGGAAATCACCAGTTCTGAAGGTGATGAAGTCAAAACTAAACAAATTATAAGTATTATCTTAATGAATTTCTTGCACAACTTTATCTAGCTTGCAAAATTATATTGTCTAGCATGTTCTCTCCTTGATACCTTTAAAAAAAAAAAAGGTCCATTTCCAAAACAAATTTTACTTTTTTCTCTTTTTCTGTATTATGAGTTTTTTAGGAAAAATTAATCTCTTACACATATTTTTATAGAATTGAGGGAAAAAGCTTCTTAAACTAGGTCTATGAACACAAAACCCACAGAAGTCCAAAATTTACTTCAGTTTATCAGAGTTTATTTATTCTTCAGCCTTATTTTCTCAAATTCACAGTATTCGATAGAAACAGAGACAATAAATAATTTACCCCATTGTATGTGATGAGTCCAAAAGAAGAGTAGAGACAGGAGGGGGAAAAAAAAAAAGGTAAACAAGTATTTTATTTTTTTTTTCATTCACTCATTCTGTAAATTATAAGAGGTAGACAGAGATGAAATCTCCTCATCCATCTTTACCATTATTCCAGGAATATTCTATACATTTTATTGCATGTATCACGGTTTTGATAACTATTCATTGATTACTTCCACTAGTTAGCTGTTTCATTGAAGCAGTAATGTTTTTAGTTTCTAAATTACATTATTATTTTAGATATTTTTTTAATGT
>VZTB01014369.1:156810-168991 GCA_013397245.1 Thryothorus ludovicianus
ATTTTAGATATTTTTTTAATGTAATTATTTTTTCTTTTCTTTATAACCTAAGTGACAAGAGGAGGTTGTTTGTTTAATTATGTGCCCTTATGAGTTTGTTTGAATGACCAGCATTCATTCAAAAAAATATTAATCTGTATTTCATTTTTCTTCCTACTACAGATCTCAAGTATATGGAGATTTCATTTCTCCAGATAATGCACACTGATTATCATTGCCTACTAAATATAGTAATCACTTTTATACCAAAGAGACCAAAAATGCCTTTTTCATTTTCTTGTCTATTTTTTAAATCTCTGTAAAGAGTAGCAGTATACTTTTTATCATTATTATTTCCAAGAGACTGCTAGATATGATTCTATAATGATTGCTACTATTTAGTGCTTTAACTGCAGTTACTGTAACTATAGCCACCAGTCTCTCTGGATTACTCAAGACTAAATGACTTAGGACTGTTTCACTTCCCTTGAGCTATTTTAGCAAATAGCTAAAGGGGTTGAGAAAATAGCTCAAGGGGTTGAAAAATGTCTTCTCAGAACTCTTTTATATTTTGACATTAAGTCAGTTTGAATTTGAATAAGTGTCATCACTTATTTAAAGATAATAGGTATTTCTAGAAAACTAAACACACAGGATTTTAATTTCTTTTTTTTTAAATAATGTTGAAGAAAATAGCCCAGATATAGATAAACTGCAGCAGGTTCCCCACAGCAGTATACATACAAACAAATTAAAGACTGAAGGGCAGCATTATTTTATCATAAGATGTGGGAATACTGGACAGAGTTCACTGGTGCACGGAAAGAAGACACACACACACACAAGGCCTAAAAGGGAAGAAATCGAACATTTCAAGAGCAATTCTGAAAATTTGTGTATTAGAACAGTATTTCTTTGGATTGCACCTGTTTGATTCAAGGAATATTCATACACATATGAATTTGTATTTTTTTCTGCTGAATTCTAGACATTTTACTGAATTCACCTTGACATCATGCAGTTTCTTTAGATGACAAAAGCAGATAAGCATCCAGAGAAGCATTCAGATGGCACATGGTCACAGCTTCACATCTGCTTGAAACACTGATCAAATTATTGAGTACTTGTAGACATCCATCTAGCTTGAATTCCTTAGATAATTCTAGTGAGTACTGGACAAAAAAATGCTGTACACAAGTGCTTCTAATGAGGAGGGCTACAATAAAGCACTGCCGGTCAGATGTGTACTGTCTATGCTGCACTAATGCCTTTAATATGTGTAGGGGAAATAAGAGATCAGCAGCAAAACAGAACGCAGGTGAGCTGCGAACAACTTTACTTCTTTGTAGCACAACTGTGGAGGGAGACCATGGGGTAGCAGGAATCATGGTAGTAACTTCTAAAGGGCTGTCTTAGAACATGGGCTTATAAGATGTGGAGAAAATCAAATAAGTTGACCTAGAGTGATGTGATTAATTAAGTCCTCTGAATCTAACTCTTTAACTTAGAAAAGCAGTTTGCAGTGAAGATGTGGGAACTGTAGTGCCTGACCATGGGGAATATCCAGCGTGGGCATGCTGTAGATGTATGAGCCCATGGTGGAACTTCTGCATGATCCGTCATGGAGCTGTCTAAGAAGAACAATGTTTTCTTTTCCTGTAGATGCTGGAACGCTGAATTTCAGAATTACTAATCAACGGACAATGAGGCAGAAAGAAACTTGATTTTCACAGTGGATATGACACAAATTTAGGGAAAACACTTCCCCAATTTTTTGAGAAGGATACCTATCTCTCCTGTAGGACTTGATTATTTCTTTAAAAAAATTATTTATTAGTATATTCATTATGAACTGGAAGCCATTCTCTCTTGTAATGTCACTTCATGACCTTGCTAAATGTCCCTCTCCAGCTCCCTTGCAGGCCCACTTTAGGTAATAAGAGGATGCTATAAATTCTTCCTAGGACCTTCTTTTTCACCAGTTTAATGAGATCTGGTGAGTGGATGAGCAGTGTTCTCTTTTGTCTGGCCCCTCTCTAGATTGTGAGTGAGTACCTTCCTCAAATTCTTGTAATCTTAAATTCCTTTCACGTAAGTGTCCAGGTTTTTCTCATACAATTTATCTGAATCTCTTAATTAGCCATTCCCAGATGGTCTAACTTTAATTTCTCTAGTTAAGAACAAGAAACAAAAAAAACAAACAAAAGCCACCCAAAACTGACCAACCAACCAAAAAACAAAAACCAAAAAAAATCAAACCAAAAAAAATACCCAAAAATCTCTAATTTGCTGGACAGGTCTTGGTCTCACAATTTCTGTGTTTTCTGGTTCCTTGCTTTGGCAATTTCTCGTTTAGCCAGTGTCATAGGCCTCTCAATAGGTTGTTTCCAGGGTTGTCTAATTCAAAATAATTGAATTATAGACATGAATGGGAATAAAAGGCATCCAAAGTGAATCTCCTTCTATCCTTAGCAGTGCCAGGTTAGTTAAAATTTCCCTTTTCATAAAAGATATTCTACTTTTAATTATTTCTTCAAACACTTGACAGTCAGCATGTGTAGTGTGTGCCTTATGAAAGATCCTCCCTCTCTGCCACACTTTCTTTCTTTTTATCTTGTCCTCTCCCCTTCCCCACTTTTATTATTTGATCTGATCTGGCATGACCAGAACAAAAATTTCAACTGTCCCCATCCAGCTCTACAATTTCTTCACCTCCCTAAAGCTGGTTCTTATATTTTGAAATTTGACATGTTCAAAAGGCTGTAATTATCTTATTACATGAAAAGAATTTCTGCAAGTAAGCAATAATTATCATCTACTTCCAATCATATATATCTGGTGCCTTTTACAAATACTTATTCTACTATAAAAGGCATTAAAATCATTAAAATATGGTCCAAAGGCAAAATTTTGAGGGTTAGTAACATCTTCAAATGCATGAGAAAAATTATTTTCTTATCCTGACCACATCCTTACATTTATTAAATATATATATAAATTATTAAAATATTATTAATTATATTAATAACATATTTTTCAGTGTCCTTCTGGCAGACTTTCTAACTTCCTAAATTATACTTTAAGTGTATTGTCAATAATTTACATATATACATAATTTTCTCTCTTGATTCATAATCTTAAGTGTTCTGAGCTCCACAGAACTTGTAATAAAAAAACTTATCAGATGGAATTCACATTAGGAACACAAGCTTCTTGAGATCAAATGATACTTGTTGCATAGAGAGGAAGAAAGCTCTATGCAGAGTTATGATTAAAACTTTTCAATCATTTTCTGTGCTCTTTAACTAGCTTTGCAATTTACTGTCTGTCTTGGTTATGTTTCCACCAGGTTATTAACAATTAATTAGTAATACATCTCAAATGCTCTCTGCACTACTGTACTAATTGCATGGCACCAGGATGGGACTCCATTTGGTAAATAAACTGTAGCCATAACCATTTGTTTCTAGATTAGATATGTACACAGTTTATATAGATTTTTCATGTTGTGTTCCAATCTTTATTCAGATATACTGCTTGGAGACATAAAGACTAATTATGAGCTTTGGGTGAAACTATTTAACTGCTCCTCAACATATGGAAAATTGAATAATTTTGTTTGTGTCGTACCCCTCTCATCATTCCCCAGAATTTTTTTGTTTTGTTCTTTTCATTTTCATTATACTTGTTCTTTGCATTAACAAAGAAACTAGGAAAAATGATCTCCCTAGCAATGCTGAATGTTTATAATAAAGGTACAAAACTGCAGATTCTGAGCAGGGTCAAATGAAAAGACACCAAAAGTAAAGCAACCAGATGTTTTTTCATACACTACATAAAAATATAAGTAAATGCTACACGTGTGTTAAATAATAAAAGCTATACTCTCAAAAAAATAAAAGCAACATCCACGAAAAAATAACATTTAATTTACAAGCTAATATATTATAGAGGGAAATAGCACAAGAGAATAGACTTCCTTATTCTTTCCTGTTAATTATCATCACCCTTTCTTTCATATTATTTAAGTTACATAAAAACACTTAATCTTCAACCAGATCAATTTTTGTCTCTTTAGAAACAAGAATAGTAGAAATAGATTCAAATAGTACAGAATTAGATATATGCCACCAGTACTTAAATTGAATCCAAAAGTTGACTTATATATATCTCTTGTCTAAGGTCATCTGGCTACAATAAATATGATCAGTTTAAATATTTAATGACATCATTATAAAATATTGTATTTATTTTTGTTTAATTTATCATACATTTGACACATTACATGTTTCCTTATGATATTTATTCATTGCTCATTTTTAATTCCAATTTTTTCTCCTATATATTGAATTCAATTGTAATTATTTAATTGATATCATTATCAAACCCTTCATATTTAAAAATAATAAAATGATAGATTGAAAGAAAGGCAAAATACTTGGATATGAATGCTGATATTCCAAACCAAGTTGAGTTGTGTTAACTTGAATGTGTCTTTAAAAAAAAAAAAAATCCACAACATCCCAAACTAATAAAAAAGCCTCTCAAAACCTAATAAATACTAAATACATGGAGAAAAACTTGATATCTGACACTTTAGCATGAAATACAGGGAGGATTCAGATGACTCTTGTGACTCTTGCAGCAGCTGACTCTTCTGTTGACCTGTTTTTTGTATTTAAAATCAAATGTAATTAGTCACCTATTTCATTAATGAAAAATTTTAATTTCCATACTTGTGCCTCAGGCCATTGACTTTCATGCTAAGTCTATTCTTCTGGAAACATTACAGGCTTTCTGCCCAAAGTACACAAAAGAAGTTAGATAACTTCAAATACATCGAAAAGTCTTAATACTCTGATATAGGAAAATAGAATCGATCACTGAAGTGTTTTAAAACCCTATAGCTAGCACTTCGGAATCTTCCTACATGACTTCCTAAAGATTGATACACTCAAAGTATAACAAGTATCTTGGCAATCATAAAAATTTCTCTAAATTTTTAAATTTTTATCTTTTTTTTTTTTAGTATTTGTCATAATTGTCTGCTCAAGTAAAGCTGGTTAATAGTTGCAAGAGAATAGGATTTACACTTTCGTTTTCACATCCTGGTCTCATTAGAAGCCCATAGAAATTCAATTTCAATATAGATGGAATAGATTTGTGAGGCAAAATCCTGGCTCCACTGACTTCCAAGATGACAGGATTTCACCTACAACCTTCTGAGAAATTTGATATTGTCCAGCGATTTTTTGCTTTTTAGGCAGTAATGCAGCACGTTTGTCCCACAGCCTGTAAGCAGAGAAAGCTAATATTTTGGCGATTATTTTCAGCTGCTTTGCAAAGTTTCTATAGAAAGCCACCATATAACAATACTTTCACGTAAATATCTTCCCAGAGTCAACATCTTAATGTTGCCTCCAAAGCAGCCACGGATTAATGCTGTTCTTTCCTTGTAGATCTTCCTTATTTTTTTTTCTGTATCTTTCAAAAACCTTATTTAGTTATTGCAGCAAAATTATATGCTTAGCAAATTCTTCATAGCACGGAAATTAACCATGTAAGCAAGCATGTACTTCATGAAATTATTAAAAAAATATTGGAAGTTGCCAGCTGACTAAGTTCTAAAACCCAAGATGTTCAGTTTGCTTAAGTGGAATTAACTTTTGATCTCCAAAGAAGATTGAGATGACATTGAAAACCCATGTTCTGTTACAAGTGTCATTCGTATTTTAACTTATATAGAAATTGAAAACTTATTTTAGTTTATAATTTGTTCCTTAATACAGCTTCTACCTCTCACCAATTGCTCTCGTACATTAATGAGTTCATGACAGAATACAGTGGCTACAATTCTAAATTTGTGATATTCAGGATGGTAAACAAGATGATGGAATTCATTATACCTGGCCTGAAAAATAATAAATAAGCTTAGATTTCTATGTATATTCTACTGTATAGACATGCTTCTAGTATGTTTAGAAGAGAAATTAGAAAACAAAGAAAATATTGATTTGAATTAAAAGCAAATTCCCCTCAAGTACTATTTATAGAAATAGAAAAGGGGGGGGGGGAGGCTATGTTAATAATTATGGATGAAAGGAGAATATTTTTATTTCTGATTTTCTGTAAGAAGGTTATCTGCAAATTTTCTAAGAGTTGTAGTGAAAAAGGTTCTCATCTGTCCGTTTCACTTTTGATTTTTTTATCTGGGGGGATTAAACAATACTTCCTTAAGGCTGAACACATCAGCAAAAACATTATCTGGTTCTTGGAGCTGGTTTAAAATTCCTCTGGCATTTGTTATCTAAAAAATTGTAACACCAGTCCAAATAATTTATGATGCATTCATAATTCTGCTTAGAAGGTGGCAAGAGTGAAGCACAACAATTATTATATGTTTTCCTTAGGGTATTTTTGCAACTTAATTCTAGTAAAGGAAAGGAATGTCTGAAGCTTTTATTTCTTTGCTAGATATGTCGCTTACTCCTCATGAGCATTCAGTGGGTAACAAAGTTTAATTTATTATTTTTTATATATAATATGGATATTTGAATCCACTAACAGACAGAGAATTTAATGACAAGCTAATAGGTGACCCAGCACAGCAACACATTTTAGCTAGTTTGATAAATGCTGTTTTTCAAAGTACTTCTCATTTTAATTAAAGAAAATATTTTCACAAGATCTGTAACAGCAGCATTCTGTTCTGTTAACAGAAGGATCAAAAATGTTGGCACTTAATTCTACTCCTCTTAGTTCCATAGATTTCCAACACAACAGAATGGCTTTATGATTACAGAGTGATTATAAATAGTAGTCCAAATTTTAGGCTGGATTCAGTAATCTAGACACAAATATATACTGTCATATGAGACCCTTTACCTTCTCAAAGACATCTACACAGAATGGAAAAATGAGATGCAAATCCATGAGGACCGTGCATGTCATACTCTGGTATGTAAATGTCATGATCTGACTATATCAAAATATAAAAAATGTATTTTACATCCTTTTGAGTGTAACAGAAAGTCATCACACTTGTTCCACAGCCTGTCTGGTCTTTAGTCACCTGTGGACAGGTGAATTGGTTTCTGTATGTTGCCTGACTTTCAATCTTTGCTCCAGAAGAGTATGGATTGTCCATAGCCATGTCACAGCTGCCGCCTGTGTATGCACGACAGAGATGTTGTGCATTGCTCTGAGTGCCATTAGATGTTGAGCATGTGCAGCTGGATACCACTGAGGGTGCTTCAGATTTAATGGCAGTAACTGTCTTGTCAGGAAATTCACGCCTTCCAACCCATGACTGGGTTGACAACACCACTACTGCCTCTACTGGGAGACAAGAAAAATGTCCCCAACAGAAACATAACGATCTGAGCCATTTGACCATACGTAGAAGTTATCATTTAAGACTGCAGTCTGAGGTCCATCACCTGGCTTCTGGCTGCCAGGCCAAGAAGACATGTTTCTCCCAAGGCTATTATGTTAATCTTAGCTGTGTTGGAATGCCTTTCATGAGTTCTGAGGTCTCCTTAGCCTATCTCCAGCAGTACTAGGCACCATTTTCAAAAAGCATTTAGACAATGCTCTCAGGAACTTGGTATGATTCTTGGAGCTTTCCTGTGTGGGCCAGGAGTTGGTTTCAGTTAGGGTCCCTTCCAACTCAGGATATTTTATGATGATTTTGTGTGCAACTGAATTGACTGCTACAGTGAGGTAAATTTGGATGACTGAACCTTTTAGCAGTATACAACTTGTACATTATTCTATTAGCTTAAATCCTAACTTCAGCTTCTTTGCTTACCAGACTGAATAATGTTTAGAAGAATTTCAGGCAATGTTCAAGCCATACTTATATTTAATGCTGTTTGGATTTAGTAGTGTAACACACATCTTCCTCTGAGGAAAACTATTGCAACAGAATAAGGAATATAACAGAAAGATACTCTTAAAACAACTCTATTAAAAATTTAAAAACTGTTTTTACTTATATTATTTTGAAAAAAACCCTTTGAAATCTTATTATTTATAATCACGCAAAGTTAAAGAACTTTTTATTAATGATTATAATAAGGAGCACAGCAACTAATAAGCAACGGCCATAGGAGGCCTGTATGGATGAACAGGGAGATTCTGATTAAATTCAGACCTAGAAAGAAAACATGCAATAGGTGAAAGCATGGACAGATGACCCATGATGAATAGAAATACTGTGAAAATCAAAGAATGATTTGAGGAAAACCAAAGGCCGTCTGGAGTTGAATCTGATAAGAGACGTGAAGGTCAACAAGAAAGGATTCCAAATTATATTGTCAATTGTATACAAATATATATATATTTATATTTATATATTAATATATAAATACAAAAAGAAAGTCTTAGGAAAATATGAGTCCACAGCAGTATGGGAGAGGAGACCTAGTGACAAAAGTAATGGAAAAGAACCAAGTACTCAATTAATTCTTTAAGTTAGTCTTTACTGGTAAAGCCTTCAGGAATCTCAAGTCCCTGTGGCCTGAGAAGGAAGATCTGGAACTAAAAGCACTTACCTTTTTTGTAGGGGGAACATTTAAATAAATTTGACTTAAGAAAGTCCTCAAAGCCCAGTGGGATGAAGCCACAAGCACTGAGGGAACTGGCTTTTCTGATTTAGTCTGAGATAGAGTTAACTTTATTCCTAGTAGCTAGTACATCACTGTGATTTGGATTTAAGGTAAAAATAATAATGATAGCATACCGATGTTTTAGTTATTGCAAAGCAGCACTTACCCTAAGTCAAGGACTTTTCAGTTTCTCCTTCTGCCCCGCCAGTAAGGAAGATGGGGGTGCACAAGAAGTTGCAAAGGGATGCAGCCAAAACAGTTGATCCAAACTGGCCAAAGGGATAATCTGTGCTGCAAGAGGTCATGATGAACAATGAAACTGATGGCCCATCACACTTTGTGTCTGATTTTGTCAGCCGTGACACAAAATGTCAGGAGGGTCTGCCTCCAGAGAGCAGCATGACACGGGGTGCAGCTGTAATGCAATGCAGGCATTATCCAAGGGCTGGTGTGGTGTCGAGGAGTGGAGCAAAGAAGAGAGAGGCGTCTTCTGTTTGCAGTTCTCAAAATGGGTTTAATTCCGAGAGGGAACAGTGACAGAAGACCCTGAAGCACTGCTGTGCAGGGTGTTTCATACAGCAATAAGCAAACAGTGAGCGATTCACTGGAGTGAAGGGAATGCCAAAAATGTGCCAAAACTAACTGGGGTAGGTGGGAGGAGAGGGGGGGGTCATAAGCCCCAGTGGAGCATCGAGGTTTGGGTGACATCTCAACACGCCCAAGGGGTTGGAAACTGATTATTGGACAAAAAAACATGCACTGCAACAGGCCCACTGCTGAGGAACTGGCAGAGCAATGGTCAGCAGGTGGCGATCAATTCCATTGTTCATCACTTGTTTCGCAGATTCTTTTTTTCATTATTATTAATTTCCCTTCCTTTTCTGTTCCCATCCTTTTCTGTTCTATAAAATTGTCTTTATATCAATCCATGAGTTTTACCTTTTATATACATTTCACTCCTCCATCCCATTGTGGGGAGAGTGACTAAATGGCTAAATGATATTTGGCTACCTTCTGGGTTAAAATTGCAACACTAATCAATAAGATGTTGAGGGAACTTTCCATAACATTTTGAACTTCATAGTGATCAAGACAACTTGCTGAAAAGTGGAAGAAAGAAAATATCATTCTTATCTTGAAGAAGAACAGGAAGAAGAATTGGGGCACTAAATGACAGTGAGCCTCCCCTCAGTCCCTAGGAACGGGATGCAGCAAATCACTGTGGAAACCACTAATAAACAAGAAAAGGACAAGGTGTTTGTGGCATGGATTTTTGAAATGGGAATGATATTTAATCAAGCCAATAGCTTTCTAAAATCAGATGAGTGATGTGGATGAGGAGATGACAGTGAAGGTTGTTTTTGTTAACATCAGCAGTGCCTTTGAATCTTTGTCCTATTAAATCTTCACAGACAAGCTGATAAAATATGTACTACATAAATGGACAGTGAAGTGGACTGAAAACTAGAAGAATTTCCAGACTCATAAAATTGTGATCAGCTGTGTAAAGAGCAGATGAAACCCAATCACCAACGTTGTAGCCCATGTGTTGGCTTCAATACTTATAGTATTTATTTACATTGTGAAGTCATAATGAATTTTTTGCATCAAAAAAATTATTGTAAAATGAAGAAATATTATGTAAGGAATTTTGATGATGTTATTATAAAAATCTGTGTTTTGAAAACTCTACTTAGAAGTCCTGAAAATAGTCAGACATCATTAAAATTATTTTCAAAATAAACTGTTTACATTTACTAATTAAAAAATCACACCAAGCAACTTAACTCATAACTGTCAGCTGATGCATATGGGGGAAAACTCACATCCTACTAGGTGCTTGAAAAATCTCACTACATTTTTTCTGTATGTTAAGTTTTGTACAATGGTCTATCTGCAGAAGACAATAATGTATTTATTTATAAAAAAACAAATACTTGTATTTTTCTGCATTGCACCAATGTTCTCAAGATTTTAAGAATTCCTTTCCTTCATAAATTCAAACATGAGATCTCATCCCTTTACTTTTTTGGAGTTGTATTATGTTGAGTTTGAAACTAAAAAGCGTTATACCTGAAAGCCAGAACATAACCTTCTTAGTTTTTGACATCTTTATAAACACAACTGTTTTCATTGTAGAGAGGGAAAAAAGTTTTCTCTGAGTAGAAAAGGCAGAATTTGTTTTATTTGTTCCTGATTCTCATGGGTAAAGCAGTGAATCTACTGAGTTTTATGACACAGTTTCCTAAGCGTATATTCCTCTAAGGATATAGATATAAGCCTTTTTGAAGTCAAATCCCAATGGAAAAGTGTGTCAGAGTATATTAGAAACAGCTGGCTATTGTTCATACGTGATTTTCAAAATAAAATCAAGACCCAAAAAAAACACACAAATGCAGTAAGTTTAAAGGTCAGACATTATTTTTTCTTTTTCGTCTTGATACTAACTTTTTAAATTATTTTTATTATAATTATGGAAGGTCAATGTATTTTGACACTTATCCTCTTCTGATTTACCCAGATAACGAACAAGAATAACTTCATCAAGATCAATAGTCCTACTATTGTAAGATCTGAAACATATTATACCCTATAAAAGATACTTTACTACATGAATAAATACTAATAATTAAACATTATTATAACAATTTGTTAGAATACATTGTAGAGGTCAAGAAGAATAATAGTTTACTTTCACTGTCAATCTTACAGTCACAGCAGTGTGTGTTCTGCAAGCCAGACAGTGGAAATAATTCATTGATTTGTTCAGATCTGGCAACTCTTACTAGGACTTTGTGTTACTTTCACAAAGAGGAGATCATGAATGCAGCTTCCAGTTTTACCAGATTGCTTGTGAACAGGGAAAAGAGGCACATACCTGTACCTGGCTTGTACTTTCTAAAATTAATGGATAGCTTATTAAAAGAAAAGTGAATCAAATCTATAGTATTCCAACTACACTGCAAGGCAGTGTGTAATTTTGGTGCCTGGTGTCATTTCTATTGTACTTCTCAAATGTCAAGTACTCAGCATTTTATCTCAGCTTCACAGGAAACTAAGGGAGAAAATTTAATGACTTGGCAATAAAGGATAGAGCACCAGATATATGGCTTGAGTGCAGGAATTTCTTTTTTTTAATCTAATAAATCATGCTGTTCATATGTTATTTAGATGCCAGTAGACCTCAGAAAGGCATGGAGCTCAGCCGAATGTGGCTGTAACACTAGGTTTATCAGGTTTCTTTTAGCAACCTTGCCTCCAAATTATATGAACTGATCTGGGGGACTTACAAAAGTGAAGTCAATGTTTGTCAGTTGTTCTCATAGACCCTGAGGAACAGATCGAGGGAAGTGTGGAAGAAGGAGAACAGGGAATGAAGTGAGACTAATACCTGTTCTTGATAGAAGACAGATTTTTGAACTGTGGTTTTAATCTGCATGTCCAGATTTTCTTCACATGAAAGTTGAGATAGGATGAGATTTATCTTGACATTTCTAGGTCCTCAAAATTAATCACATACAATAAGGGAAAAGAGGGAGAGGGAGAGGGAGAAGGAGACTTGAGGAGACTCAAAGGACTTGAGGAGACTTGAG
>VZTB01014369.1:169018-179251 GCA_013397245.1 Thryothorus ludovicianus
AGAAAAGAAAAGAAAAGAAAAGAAAAGAAAAGAAAAGAAAAGAAAAGAAAAGAAAAGAAAAGAAAAGAAAAGAAAAGAAAAGAAAAGAAAAGAAAAGAAAAAGTATAGATGAGTATGCAAAACTGATCAAGGCACCCCAAATATTTCAGTTCATTACATAACATGTCTAGGTATGTTATTTAAACTACTGAACAATTAACAAACTTAAGAATTCAAAAAACATGGAAGAAAAAAAGCAAAAAACACCCAAAACCAAACAGCAGAGGCCACATTATTATTAGTAGCACAGTATTTCTCTTTTCTCTATCAATAATGTGCATAAATGAGTGTTGTATTATTAAATGAGTTCATCTGTAATATAAAAAAAGAGAATTTTCTGATATATTGTCTTACGGGAAAAATTAAGCAGAACTTAAATCATATTTTCACCTGCATATGGCTGCAAGAGTACTGTGATATCATGTAATGAATTAGATTTCCAAATAAGATTACACCTTCTTTAACCGATTAATTGTCATTTAAGTAGAAAAAGGACATATATACTGAGTTCCAAATCTTTCTCTTAGAACAGCAAAACACAAGCTGCCACATAAATATTTCTGCCAGGAGCTTAATAGCAACAAATTCTGTTATGTCTCAAGGTCAGAAAAACATTTTCTGTAAAATTTGGATACTGGTCATATAATGCATTGTTTTCTTTCCTCTTGCACAGTAAAATTATATATTTTCATCACAATTACCTATATATTAGAGTCTCATTCGAAACAATAAAAACAAAAAAAATTAAAAATCTAGCTGTTCATTGCATTTTCTACGAAGTTTAATCAATTTTTGTTTTAAGGTCAAGCCCAACAGTATTTCCAGAGGGGAAAAAATGTTAGAAAATCATCATGAAATGTCAAATGTAATTTTAGGAATCAGTCTCTATGCTCAAAATGTATGTATATTTTATATTTAATGTTCTAGCTTGTAATTCCTAGTTTCTGGATGCCTAAAGCCCTTCCTGAATTTGGAGCATATCCTACATGTCACATCTCTGAGATCAGTGGAGAAAGATAAATGAGGATCGTACTGCTTGACTGGAATTATAAAATTCTTTTTGTTTGAACTGTTTTGTGTCTAAAATGAGGAATGTAGTAATTCTTCTGTAAATTTTCACTCAGTGGCAAATAAAACCTGTGCATGGAAACACAGAGTTAACAGATAGAAATACAATAGAATTTTAGAACCATAGAATAGTTTGACGTGGAAAGAACATTTAAAGGTCAACTTTTCCAACCTCCCTGAAATGGGCAGTGACATATTCCACTTGATCAAGTTGCTCAGAGCCCCGTCCTGTATGACCTCAAATATTTCCATGCATGTGGCTTTTTTACAATTTCTCTTCAAAACCAGTTCCTCAGCATACCTATAAAAAAGCTCTACCTCATATATAAACAAAATTCAGCACTTCTTGTTTAAAACCATTTCCTCTTACCCCATTGCAACAGGTCCTGCTACAAAGCTTGTGCCCATCTTTCTTATAAGAACTCTTTAAGTATGAAAAGGCCTCAGTGAGGTCTCTCTGGAGCTTTCTCTTCTCCAGGGTGAGCAACCATACTCTCCCAGCCTTCACACCTAGAAGAAATGCTACAGCCCTCCAGTCATATTCAGGCACTTCCTCTGGACCCATTCCAACAGTGCTTCTAATGCTGAGGTTCCCAGAGCTGAATGCAATACTCCATGTGGGATCTTACAAGAATGAAGCAGAGGGACAGAGTCACTTCTGTCAATCTGATGGCAAATCTTCTTTTGATGCATCCCAGAACAAAACTGGCTTTCTGGGCTGCAAGTGGACAGGGCCAGATCACGTCCAGCCTTACAATAACCAGACTCCTCGAGTCATTCTTGGCAGGGTTGCTCTCAATCCATTCACTCCCCAGCCTGAATTGGTACCTGAGGGTTCCCTGAATCAGGTGTAGAACCTTGCAGCTGGCCTTGTTGAACCTCATGACATACCCATGAACTTGCTCCTAAAGCTTTTTTGGGTTGGAGATACCCTGGATAGTATCTCTTCTTTCCAGTGTGTCAACGGCACCACACAGCTTGGTGTACTCTACAAAATTTCTGAGGGTGCACTTAATCCCTTTGTCATTGATGAAAACATTAAATAGTACTGATCTCCATATGGACCCCTGAGAGGTAGCACTTGTCACCAATCTCCATCATAACAAAGCTGGAAATTTATTTTATACACTATTTTCAAAAATCACAGAATAGGTAAAGTTGGAGGATAGGAATTTTGAAGGATACTTGGTTGCACCACCCTTCTCAAGAGGGCTGCCTTAAGCTGGCTGCCCAGGATCATTTTCTGACACTGTTCAAATATCTTGATGGAAGAAGAATCCACAACCCAGGCAATCTGTGCTAAGTGACACTTAGAGTAAAAAAATATTTCCTGATATTCTGATGTAACCTTCTTTGTTTCGGTTTGCACCCATTACCTCTTATCATGTCACTGGTCACTACTGGAAAAAGCCTGACTCTGTCCTCTACAAATCCTTTGTTCAGGTATTTATGCACATTGAAAATATTCCAACTGAACCTTCTCATCTCTATGCTGAACAGTCTCAGTTCTCCCAGGCTTTTCTCATAGGAGAGATATTACAGTTATTTCACCATTCTTTTGACACTTTGACGTTTCACCTGTACTAAAGAGCCCAAAACTGGCCACAGCAATCCAGCTGTGGCCTCTGCAGGGCTGAGTACAGGGAAAGGATCACCTACCTTGATGTGCTGGCCTCACTCCTCCTAATGCTACCCATTAACCTTGGTGACAATGGCACATGGCTGACACATGTTCAGATTACTGTCCACCAGTACTGCTATGCTTCTTTCTGCCAAGTTGCTCTCTATCTGGGCTGTCTCCTGCGTATACTGTGCTGAAGTTGCTCTTCCCTGTACACAGGACTTTGCACTATCAGGGTACGCTATACCATGAACATAGCCTCCTAATTTGTGATTCTAGGATATTTGAATCATGAGCACAAAAATTACAGGTATGAGTGAATATATAAAGGATTCTCTGCCCTGCCTTCAGTAGTAACTGAAAGCAAGATGAAATACCACTGATAACTTCAAATTACTCAAGACACTTCATTTTTGCAACCAAGATCGAGTCTGAGTTCAGATCTGGAATATAGATGTGTAGATTTTGGCTTCTACATTTAAACCTTAGTATGTGAAAGATGTTTTAAAATTCTCACTGTATTCAGTGAATGTTAAGGTGTGAATTTAGTTGCTTAAGCATAGGAACTGGTGGAACATTGTATGACTGTGCATCCCATCCAGCCCTCAGGTGTTTAACCAAAAGAAAACATGTCTACTGTTAAGCCTGTATCCTGCCAGATTTATGTGGATGTTTCAAGTATTTAGAAAATTGAAATAACACTTGGTATTTATGTTTAGAAAATTGAAATCCTCTTTAAATATATACCATGTATAATAGGGCCTTAGACACTTGGCTTGCCTGTTAAACCTATATTAGGTTTAATTTGACATGACTAAAGCATAATTAATGTGCTAATGAAGGTGATGTGTTAACGAGAATTAGTATGAATTAGTGCATGAACTCTTCAATGTAGTCTTTAGAGGCTATTTACAAGAGAGAGGGTTGCTGAGATTGTGAATTTATTCTAGACTCCATGGAAAAATCCCCTAAATTAAAATATTCTTTATGTCTAGTTCAGTAAAGTGTTTATGAAATGCTACAAAAATATTGTATCTATAAATTGGCTGAAATATTAAAAATGTAGTTGTTCTCCAACCTAACTTCATGTGTAAGTTCATGAAACTTAATGTAAGTGCATCAAATTAAGCATCCTGTGTGCCCAAGTGACTTCTCTTCATAAAATTGCACATCCAAGCATTGGTGGTTGGCTTTCAGCCCCTTTTGAAATTCTGGTTGACTGAATTTCACATTCTGAGTTGTCTTGCTTCTGCTGTTTAATAAAACATATGGACACATTGTTCCACAAGATAAATTCTGGTTTACAACTGAATCCCCAAGAAATACTTTTTAAAAGTGTCTGGGGGAGAGTAAAATGAGACAGTAGCTGGATGAGTGACGGGAGTTCACCACTTGTCTCTGTACTTGGGGATCTTTTATCGTCTCAACACAGCAGGGCTACAAATGTTTTTGTTCTTTTCACGGGGACTTTTATTTTTCTATCTGCTTTTACTGCCTTTACATTACAGCACTAGATGGAAAGGAAGCTAAGGAAAAATAAAAAAATCCAGAAACATCCCAGTAGAAAAGATCAGTGAGTACTACTCTCAGTCAGTAGGGGTATCTTAAAGTGCATGATTTGTTCAGGGCAACTAACCATTCCCAAGAGTGCTTCTTGACTGTGTGCAGGAACTGCCCCTCTGAGACACATGAGTTTTACAGTCGTACTGCTGGACCATGTGTTTTTACCCATCTAAGGAATGGAGAAGAGATCAGAGTAAAATGCTGAAGATTTTGTCCACAAATACTCAGAAAGTTCAAATTTGAACTTTCAGAATCACAGAATATACTGAGCTGGAAGGCACCCACAAGGATCATTGAATCTAACTCTTAAGTGAGTCCCAGTCAATATCCTAGCCAAGTGAAATTATCAATAGAATGGCATTTCCTGTTACAGTATGGAAGGCTCCCTCTTTCAAATGCATCATAGACACTCTCACCTATAAGTAGCTAAAAATCCTAGGCAAACTAAGATTCATTCAGTGAATTCAGATCTACTTCCATCTTGATGAGTACGATATATGTTGTTGAGGGTGCTGCCTTGCATTTGATTTGAAAAGTCTGACTCTCAAGACATTAGTCAACTGATAAAGAAATCGCTCTCTGGCACCATTACACCATCTTTTTGAACACTTAGTTCTTACACCTCTCCTAGTCTCCCCACAGACTGTTTTTCTTTAAGAACCAGCAATGTGCATTTAAACTAAGATGGTACCATGTGTTGTGAGGGCAGCATTGGTGCATACATTCCCGCCAAAGAAAATGTCAGCAGCATTTTTCACTTCTGGTGGCAGGGGAAAGAATACATCTGTTCCTCCACATTGCAGTGGAAAGCCATAGTCAAGCTGCACTCTGCTCATTGCTTGAAGGAAAAAAAGACATTTGTTCATCTTTTCAGGCCTTTGTTATCGTACATTCTTCAGATATTCAAAGGAAAGAAATTAATGAAAAAACATGAGACAAGATGACTTTATATTTTATATCATTACTGACCACAAATATTTTTTATTTTACCTCATGACCAACAATCTAAAACCAATCAAATTATTTCATATGTGTATTTATCCCCCTCACTTTAAGCCTCTTGTTCTTCCAGGGATTTTTTCTCTGTCTTTCCTCTAAGGTTGAGAGACAAGTACCAGATGTGCCTGTGGTTCTTTTACAAACAGCAAAAAAACATTTATTACAATTATAATAATATGATCTTACGCCTAAAAGTAGTAAATTTTAACTATTCAGTATATTTCTTGAATTTTTCAATGCCTTAAATTGAAAGAAAAAATAACGCAAAACAAAAAACAAACAGAAAATCAAAATGACATTATGTCTTTTTCACTTTGCTATGCTTATCTCTCAGGTGGAGGGAGAACATTTACTGTCTCAGTAAAAATGGCTGCGATTGGAAGGGGCCTTTGAATGCAAACCTGGTACAACCATCCTACTTGAGCAGAGCCACCTAGTGCTGGTAGTCCAGGACCATATCCAGACCCCTTGTAAAAATCTCCACAAGATGGACACTCCACAACCTACCTGAACAGCCCACGTTCAGTTGCCCTCACAGCGTGAAAGTGTTTCCTGATGAATGAACAAAGCCTTCTTTATTTCAGATTGTGCCCATTGCCCCACCCATCTACATATGTTTTTATCCCGTCCTAACCTAGGTTAGGGTATGTCTTTTCACTGCTTGTGATCGTAAATATTATATACTTTGTATTTTTCCTTTCTGTAATATTATATAATTTAATTTCAAGCTAACAGGGTCAATAAGTTAAAGACATTCCTTGAAAGTATATTTTTAGTGAAAATTCATTTGTTTATGACTATTTGCATGCTTTTGGCTTAAAACACTAAGTGTTGAGAAAGTAAGCACGCCTCATAACTATTCACTATCCTTCTGAATTCTAGCAAAATACACTTCAGTGATATTTGACCCAATATGTTGCTGCTACCTGTGACATAATATTTCTTCTTTTACTGAAAAATAGTGGGACTTTTTGTAGGTAATTTCAATAAGGCTTACAAAGAAGCAGAAATTCTTGCTGGAAACTTCTAACATGTATTGCTATTATTCACTCAAAAACGGTAGAGATCAGTGAAAACACAAAGAAGAACAGAGGAGCTTTCCTAATTAAGTTTCAGAGAGCTTCCATTATAAGATATTGACATTAACTAAATTTAAATCATTTAAAAAAAAGTCAAATTTGGGGAGAAGGTCTTGGTCATTACAGGTTGGTAATATATTCTGCTATTTCTATAACAAGTGGAATTATGGGAAAAAAAAAAGAACTGCTGTCAGGCAAGGTTATAGATTTTTCATTCCTTTGTGTGCATTCAACTATGCACCATTCTTATGAGATATATATTTTTTTTTTCCTTCAATAGCATTTATTGCCTGTACATATACAAGAAGAGATCTGTGGGTCTCTGGCATCCCTAGTGAGCATCTTTGCTCTAAAGGAACACTAATGAGCTATCTACTGAATCAGTAAATCTGATTGTTCTTGCTAAATGGATTGTTCATGCAAATTGATTACGGTAAGGAAGTTACTTCTATTTCTGCTGTATGAATGACAGCAGACATGAAAGGATAACACTAAATACTCCATCCAAGAAACTAATCTACAATCTTACTGCAATTGACATTGAGAACAATGTAAAATATAACTATATCACCTTTCTGAATATTAAGTTATCTGATATTTTTCATTATTCTAATCTGATTTTTTTGGAAAAAATATATTAGATTTATCTGTATCATTTGCTGTGCATGTGCAAAATGATATTAAAAATTTAATGATCATGGTTAACATATGCTTACATTTCTACCACTGACTCTGAACTTTATAATCAAATAATTGAAATGAGTTCACTTTTTGCAAGATTTGTAGGCAAGATCTCTTCAAATGTAATGTGATCCAAAACCAATATGTCACAACTGATGTCCAATTTATGTAAATTGTTCTCATTGTGAGGGTCACAGTAAGTATATGTCTATTCAGACAACAACTGGAGGGAATTCAAAGCAAAATAATACAATGATTGACACTCTGACGTAAGAGGGTAAAACAGAAGCACAAAAATCAGAGAATTCACGTGATAAGATGACTTTCTTCACAGTAAATATATATATTGTTAACTCCATAGCTACCAAAGAAAAGTGGGGATACTGAGCCTCTTTTGAAATAAAGCCAACCTCTCTCTTTAACTACTTTCCTACACCATGTTCTAGTTAGGATAAAGCTAAGATATTCAAAATATTTCTGTGGTGAGTGCTAGTTGATATATATTTCTGTAAGTCAACTGAAAAATTTCATAGAATACCTTGANAGGGAAATGGTACAATTGTTCCAGTTGGTTTCATTTGCAAATGTAAGAGGACTTGCAAAAAACATTTTTAGGCATAGTGAAACTTTCCACCTTTTAATATTTTAGCAATTTTGAAATTGTTTTCCTCAGTTAAGGGCATTTTTGAACAAATGTTCAGCAGCAACTTTCTTCTAAAACTCATACCTTCTTTACGCTATGCTAATGTAACACTCAGAGATGTTCTAATTCACCGACAACTTATATTGAGTTATGATATTGATCTGTTGCCTAGTGTCAAAAAAGAGTGCAATTATGGATGTTTTACCAGGATGGTTAGATTCATTCTACAATTAAGAGGCTTAAGAATAAGTTGTTTATTCAACATCTGTGTTTGGAAGCCCCAGATACAACAGTTAAATGGCAAAAAAATAAATTCTGTCTTCAGAGAAAATGGAAAAGTTCTAGTTAGGAATATCCCTAGAGAATATTGTGAAAACTGCTTGAAGTTTGTCAAAAATGTCTTGATTTTTATGGGTGGAATATCCTGCTTATTTTAATTTGGACTATAGCCAAAGCAGAGTCCCATTGGACCCACAGCAAGTGAAGAACTGTAAGACTTAAATGTTAGGTTGGTTTGAACCCGAGCATAGGCACACTGATAAACCATGACTGGATAAGCACTTTATAGGCCCAATGGTCCTGTGGTAAAAATAGCCCCGGCTGTTTAGCATAAAAGACTATTATGCCACAAGAGATGTGCCATGAAGTTTAAGCATAGGATAATGGCAAAGGCCCTGAAAACATGGGCACAGGTTGAAAACAGGGCCTGGAATGATGAACAGGGGCTCAAGAGCTGGGAAAAAAAATGATTTTACCATGAGAAAAGAAGTATCTAACAAATTGGAGTAGCAGGTTCTAACTTTTGGTGGACTGGGAAAGTAATATTTCTACTGCTGCACAGTATGTAGTCCAGGGACAGAGCCAAAGGCTGGGAACTGAAGAGATCCAATCATATAAAAGGAGATCAAAGTATCACAGTCAGGTTGGGATATGAAAGGCCATTGGAAGATTATCTTGTCCAAAGCCCCTGCCAAAGTGGATTCACCTAGATTGGGTTGCACAGGATCACATCTGGGTGGGTTTTGAATATCTTCAGAGAAATGGATTCCCCAACTCTCTGAGTTGCCTGCTCCAGTGCTCTGTCACCCTTGGAAGTAAAGGAATTTTTCCCTCATATTCAGATGAAATGTGTTTTTGCTTGTGAGTCTGGGGTCTGGTAAGAACTAAAAAAAGATGATGCTGAATTTGCCTCCACTTTACTTGCATCAAGAGTTCTGTAGCTTGGTCACTTCAATGTCTAACAACAATCAAGAGTCACAGTTGTTAATGCTAATTTTTAGACATCAGCTCCATGGTCCAACTAGTCCAGATTAAAACTATTGGAGATTTTCAACTTTGAGCAAGTGACATGGAATAGGAAGTGTGATCTGCAAAAAGTACCAGTTAACATAAATTACACTAATAAAGATCTAGTAAAGTTTTGGCTTAGAGGTTGAAACGGCATTGATTTATCAATTTTATAAATATTTTAGTGATCTAAAATTGCCTGAGGGATGTATGGATATAAATTATGTACTTTCCTACCTAATTATGATTAGTTATTTACTTGATTCTTGGTCAGAGGGAAGCTGTTGATAAGTAATATGGCAGTAGCTGTATCTGAAGTTCAGAAAGGCTTCTCATGGCATCTGGAAACTCAGCACTAACCAGTATGAGTAAAGGAAGCTCATACACATAAAAGATGCATGCAAGAATTTAGATGGTTTTGATCACACCTATTAGGTTTAGTAAGCATAGGATCTCCGGTTCTCAAAATGAGTGGAGACTAAGTTTACCTCAAAGAACGTCTTGGACACCTTTTGGCTAGAGCAACATCCTTGAAAGCCTAAATCCTCCTAATTTTCCACATTTTTAGTTTCAACTTAGAATGTCCATGCATTAATTGAATTGAAACAAATGTTAAAGCATACAAAAAAGCAAATGTAGTATTTTTAAATTCTTGTGATGGTGTATTACAGCTGCTGCAGACGTAGGGCCATAAAAAATTGCCTCATTGTATTTATAAGGTTCATGTGAATGCCTGCAACAGAGCTCTTTAAAGAACATTTAAAAATCAGGTCTCTGTGGTACATTTCATGCAGTCAGCTATGAACAACACAATCAGATAATTATGTATTTTCACAGACAATCTGACAGAGGTCTTTCTTCAGTACTGTTCTCTAGCATACTTTTTAATAAAAGCTTAGTTACACATGAAATTTTTAATCCCTTCTTTTATTTATTATGTCTTATATGTTACCTAATTTTTGCATCAATTCCTTAAACTTTTTTTCACAAAATAAGTTTTTCACTTTATACATATGTGAAGTGAACAGGAAATATATAAAAAAATAAATAAATAATATACATTTACACATTTATTTTGGTATCTATATTTTTGCCTGAAAATCTGATGGCATCTCTTAAGAGAAGCATTCAAATATTAGAAAGTAATGGTGGATATTCTTTGATCCTATATCAATGAGTTAGAAATTTGTTACCAGCTAAACTCTTTTCAAGCGAGAAGTCTGCACTAAAAAATTAAATACATGCAGAATTAA
>VZTB01014369.1:179283-191230 GCA_013397245.1 Thryothorus ludovicianus
AAAAAACTCACAAAAAATATTACAAAAGGACTTCTATCAACTCCAGAAATAAAAACTGATACTTTTTTTGAAAACTAATGAAAAATCTTTATTTTTCTTCGTTTATGCAGTTCTAAATATAATTTCTTGCATGCTATATTTTCATGATAAGAAATTGTTGCATTCAAAGTCTTTTTATGGGAAGCATGGAACACACTTTAGAATGTATGTAAAATATTTTCCCAGTGTCTACCTACTTTCTCTGGTGTTATGCTCATGCTCCCAATACCCTTCTTATGAACATATATACATACATACAAATATATATATATATACATATATATATTATACATCTTCACAGAGATATTGGATGTTGTGTTCCAATGAGTATTGCCTTGAAAAATTATTTCTTGCATCAATCAATGCAATGGTTGATGTTTCGAAATGGGAGACAATGGGTTAATTAGCACTGTTTCAGATTGCTACGTGACCATCAGCTGACTTTGTAAGAGAGCACAAATGTACTCTATTGTTTCCACAAGGCCCATGTGGACATCTCACATGCTAGCAGACACCTTACATGAGGCTGCATGGCTGTGTTAGGCAAATAGTTTTGGGAGGAAGATTTATATGCAGAAAACAGGTCCTCACTTTAGGGGTTTGCATATGGTTAAATAAGAAAACTAAGACGGTAAGTTTTCAGTGGCTGCTGTCCCAAAATGGGCTCATGTATAGAATACTGTATCAATAGATCTACAAAATTCAGATTTTAATAGAAGGAACAGTATTTGATTTAAAGATTGTGATTTATCACTACTGTTTTTTCAGTGCTGTACTTTGTGCTTAGAGACATAGAAAGTAATTATTTAACAAGATTGTTAAATCTTTGCCCCTCCATCTAGTTGGGATTCACATTTAGGGACTTCAGTTCTATACCTGTGCTGTTTCTCTACTAAGATGTCATACATCTGACTGCAAGGTAGGAAGCAACTAAGTAGATTAATCAATGAATATAAAATATTTGACTGCGGCAGAAACATTTGACATCAGATTTGTCTGATAGACTTTTGTCAAATTGACTTCTACTTTTTGTTTTGTTTTTTTGTTTGTTTGTTTATAGGAAATATAGATATCATCAACTGGGAAAGGTGAGGGGAAGAGTTTAGAAGGGGAAGGGGAAGTTGAGTGAGGAGAAAAGGAGAAAAGAAGCGATTTAGCACAGGGGAAGGAGAATGAAGAAACTTCAGGTATCAATAAGTGTCAGCAAGATTAGCAGTCACACTTTAATTCCCAGGAGAGACCCAACATATTAATTCTTCGACTTTTCATGCAATGACTGTGACAGGAAAAGTAGCCTTGCAGTCTAAATCAAGACTATTGGAAACTATATACTGACTTTTACATGGTGCTTCTACAAAGCAGATCCTGCTTAATTAATTCTTACATTATCTTAGATTAGTTAACAGAGGGGTTTTAAAAGAAATCCTAAAGAGAATATTTACTAAAAGTTGGTTAGTAACTATTTTTTGAAGCTTTTTCCCTATTAATGATAGGATTTGTATCTGATGTCTGTTAGTTTTAACAGTATAGTTATAGCGTTCTTAAATGCTCTACAGTATACAACAGTTATAAGCTTAGCCTTACCTGAGTTTGTTACCACTGAATGAAACTCCAATTTAGCAACTTGCCCAAATTTTTTTAGTTTAGCCCTTTATTGAATAATGTAACAGTATAAGCTCCTCTCACCATTCTTACATATTTAGCTGTGAGCTTTTTTTTTCTCTTTTTCACCTCCATGTCTGTATGGGCAAGGTTTCATTAGGCACTTCAAAAACTTAACAAAAACTACATCTTAACCAAGTATCTGCAGAAAATGTCCAACTGTGATGTTACTTTTACTTACCTGTCCTATGATTTTGAGATCCACAAACTCGGCCAACTGGTTGTCAATCCCACAAAAGGTCTTTATAATTTGAACTGCTGTTTTAAAA
This sequence comes from Thryothorus ludovicianus, assembly GCA_013397245.1. Classification (NCBI taxonomy): domain Eukaryota; kingdom Metazoa; phylum Chordata; class Aves; order Passeriformes; family Certhiidae; genus Thryothorus; species Thryothorus ludovicianus. Next base: position 181,254 of record VZTB01014369.1, read on the forward strand.
GTATGGATCATGTGGAAGTTGCCTCTCCCCACCATTCCTTCATCTTCAAAGAGGTTCTTAGGATCAGAAATGCTAAATCCCTGCTGATCACATGACCTGTGCAACCAAGAATTGACCTGCAGAATCCACCTGCTCCTCCCCATGTTTCACTCTTTCACCAACAAAATGGAGAAGAAAGCACTTGGACCACCATGCCCACCTTCACTTTCATCCCCAGAGCTAAATTGTTTCTTTGATAACATCAGACATCTCTGCCAGCATTATTATTGCTTCTTGCCTTAATAAAATGAAGTGACTGACAATATGAAGGCCAGATGAACCATGGCTGATTCTTTGCAACATCCCCATTCTGAGCACTCAAGCAAAGCAGCAAACGTCTAGAGCTGAAATGCAGGTTGTCAGATGCTGTTTTCTCCAAATAATTTCAGTGTCCAGTTCTCATCTGACTCATACCTTCTCAGGCATAATTTCTTGCCCCATCTTTGGGACCAGGTCACAGGACCTATGGAGATGAATACTTATGGGAGGAGGAAGTTGTAGTTTGGGTTTTTTTGCCTGTTGACAGAAATCATAATATTCAAGATTTTCTCTGTCTCAGGAATTTCTGTCTGATGCTTAATCTGGTCATCCACTTTTATACACAATTAGACATTCAAAACTTCAATACTTTCATCTTGTGTGATACTGTTCAGTATAAAATTTAAATCTTTTTATTTTTATATTTACCATTATGTTCACAAACAAACATATAAATAACAGTAACCTGGAGCAGCAAAAGTTATCAGCAAAATGCACAGCAAAAGTAAATTAGATGGTCATAGTATATAAGCCAGAATCTATGAGATGAGAAAATGGGAGCATTATAATACAGGGTTCAATATATTTCTTGTCAGTAGCAACAGGTTGAATAAATCTGCAATTAATGAACTCATCTTGCTTTATCCTGTCATTACAGACAAGTACAAATAAGACTTTCAACTCATCATGCTATGGAGGAGATCACTTGATTCATTCAAAATATCAACATAAATAATGCCTTTAGAGGAGATGATCAGCACAAATGTCAGGTTTGTATGCAATTTCACAAAATAATCAACTTTACAGACAGAAATTAGGGAGATTCAATTAACATCGTGCTACTCAACAGGTGTGGTAAACGTTCAAAAACTGTATAATATTTAGTAGCATTTACATAAATATTATCATTACCATTCTAAACTCTGCTACATTAAAACTCAAACTTTTGCTAGTTCAAAAATCTCACAGGGAAGAACAAATAACCAAAAAAATGGATATGTCTATGGAATCTACATCTGAGTTAATTAACTTTGACTCCCTTCTCAGCTCTCTCAGGCTATGGATATAGATATTGTTGTGACATTGTTCATCTCACAAAGTTTAATAATTTATTTCTGAATAAAACAAATTGCACCACAACTTATTTCTCTGTATTTACTGTAAAAAAAAAAAACTAGATGCACTTCAAATATGTCTCATCTGGTTTTATCCAATTAGAATTGAAATATCTGGTAAAAATTGTATTCGGAACTTTTATTAATCTTCATCCAGAGTTTGATTCTTTGAGTCTGTTCTATTCTAGGATTGGTTGAATCACCCTGATTATATCTGGTTTTTAACACATAGATGAAAGCTATAGGTCTAGAATAAGCCCTCCAAAACTGAGGACAAGAATCCTTTATCTAATATCTAATTATCTATTATCACTGTATGAGTGACTGAGCACTGACACAGGTTGCCCAGAAAAGTTGTGGAGTTCATTCCATGCAGATATTTAAAAGTCATAAGGCTATAAGTCTGGGCAACCAGTTCTAGATGGCCTGGCTTGTGCATTATGGTAGGTTGTACCTGTTGTACTGACTGTTCTACATTAAGAAAAGATCTATTAACTTTGGAGCAATCTCTTGTAAAAAATGATAGTATGAACTCTTAATGAATAGGGAAATAATCTACTTTTTACTAAAATACGCTAAAATAATGGATGCAGATAGCAGCTTCTTACTGTGAACAAGTAAGTAAGGAGTAATTAAAGTAACAAAGATTGAGATTTATAAAAGGGTTTAAATTATTATATCTCATATATACTGATGATACATATGCCAGTAAAAGAAAATTTAGATCCTTAAATATCTGTTCAACAACAACATAATTTTAAAGATATGTAGGGTCTCTAGACTTCACCAGTAAATTCTCTAACAAAATACAAATTCACTTTCCTATCTGTTTCATGTGTTGATTCAATGGCCAGAGCTCTCAGCCTAGTATTTCAGTTTTCCAATTTTCATTCTCTTTCTAAAAAAAAGTGTTTCATATATGATTGATCTCTCTTCCCTCTGAAAGTGCTGCATCTTGTAAGAAGCATTTAATGGCATGATAGTATGTCTGATTCTGCACTTGGTTTTTCATGGCAGCTACCTGTTAAGGTGAGAAAAAGAACTTTAATTGCAGCTCCAGTGACTATATATCAAAAAACATTTACAGATAATTTTATGACCAATCCAAGCCTCAGCTTTGATATTTTGGATCTTATTAGAAAGGTGACTGAAATTTGAGCACTAAAAATTTCAGTATCGTTTGTACTGAAATATTGCAATCATTTTCAGATCTACCCCTAGCTTGTTTCTTGTATCTTGAGTAGACATGAGTAGTCACAAATAATAACTAGGGAGGCTTGGCACATAAAAATTCCTCTATGGTTAGAAGAGGAAAATCACTAGTTCCAGAGAAGCATGCAGAACATATTTAATTAAACTCTTTAACAGCCACTGAATGAGGCTTTTTCTCTCCAATAATGGAAAAGTCTGTGGAGACCTGTTGCACAAGAAAAATTCTGTCTTGCATTGATACAGAAGAAAATCTGTGTGAGAGTTTCACCCAAGGGCCTGCATCTTCCCCAGAGAGAAGCATCTTGCAAGAGAACACCTTCTAGGAGCAGAGCCCTGCTTCCTTGGCTGTGTGGGAATTCCAGTGATACCAGCTCAGAGCAGTGATTCCAGCTCTTGTGATTTACAGCTCCGTGCTGGAATCCTCAGGCCAATGCAGGAACGAGAGAGAGAGAGAGGTCAGTATGGCAGAGAGATGGCTTTACTGTCAGCACCTCTGTGAAGGGAACCTGGGACAGAAAAATCCTGGGGACAGAGGCTGAGGCTGGACAATAGGGACAGACATGGAGTGGTTACAGGCTGCCTGCATAGGGAAGCAAGGCGTGCTGGGGTTTTGGATCACCAGGTCACCGTGAGCTGGAGGTGAGTTGTTTAACTTAGGGATGACTCAGGCTCTCAGCCTCCCCTCTCCATGGGACATCCTACACAGGGCTCCTCAACCTCTGCATTGCATACATACATAATGTTATTTCCCAAGTAATTTGAAAATTAGGCAAATATTTAGCAAGAATTCGTAATGATAGATGGAAATACTAGCAAGCAATGTGATTGTGAACATTTTTAGACAGCACCAGAGCAATGGTTTTATCTCAATTAATTTCCAAGAAACACAACTTCATCTTCTTCTTTTATTCTTCCCTTTTCCTTTATTCTTCTTCCTTTGGTCATTACATAATTTTAAAAAGTTGTATAGATTCCTTCTAAAAAGGATCTGAACCAAGACCTCCGAAGCATCATTTTAATAGCAAAACTATGTCCAATGAAATAGGTATAACATTAATGATGCACGTGTTATGAGCTCATATTAATAAAATATTAAATTATGATTAGGAATAAAATAGCTGGATACTGGTTAAATAAAAAATAAAACAAAACCCCTTTGCATTATAACTATCAGAGTTCTACAACTGCCTGATTAATCTAATACATAATGGACTTCCCAGAATGAAAACCTTACATGCTTCTCTGTCCCAAAGCTCTTGAAGATCACAAGTAAAATTTCACCTTGTGATACTTGCCTTTATGCTCTTTGAGAATCATACAAGCTAGTGAAAGGAAAAAATGTACTGGGTTTGAGAAATATAGATTATATTCTATATGGCTTCATAGAGAATGAAAGCGTAGATGGCATAAATACAGCCACAATTAGATATTTCTCCTTGTTAAACAGCAACAGAGTAGCATAAGCCTGATGCCTTTGGGAAGGATGGAATCCCAGAGAAATAATTATTTCCTTTATTTGTAGAGAACTGTTAACTAGTAAGCTATCAAAACCAACTTTAGACTGACATTTTTTCTTTTCATTTCATAAAATGTGTTTATTTGATGTGGGAACCTTTTTGGATAATTACTCATTATTGATGAAAACCAAAATAGGTCTTCAAGCAAGGTCATATATAATTTATAGCTACATATGTTTCAGCAGCTGCCAGTATTATGCTGCTATACATGTTTTATATTTGCAACATTCTCTTTTATGTTATAAAATATGCTATGTTAGAAATATTTCTGAAACAATCTTTTCCCCTCAAATTTTTACAGGTAATAAGAAAGAAAAGTTTTTCATTTGCTCAGGAAATCAGATGGACCATGTGAAGTCATGTTTTTACACTTTATGCAGAAAAATAGATTGCGAAGTGGAAGTGATATAAAACTGCTCATCATTATGACCTCTACTGAGAACAAAATATATTTAAAGTATTTTTCAACTAAACTATAAGACAAATAACTTAGTTAAAAGGTCTAAATTAATGCAAATTGTGCAGTCATAAATTTAAAAAGTACAGCCACTAAAAATTTGTGCTTATTTGCATATTTTCTTTTTTAATTAGTTGACATGTAAATAGTGTTCACTGTCACTGTAATGAAAAATATTAACATTTTAATGTTTTTTCTACAAAAAACATTTAAATGTTCCATTTTCAAACTATGAAAAACATTATCTATAATAAATAAATACACTATTTATAAATCAAATCAAAACAAAAATATACATTGGAGAAACGTAACATGTTTAGAAATAGACTTTCTTAGAATAGAGAACAATTTTTAAGTGTCCTTGGGAAAAGATCTGATAAACTACGGCTGTATAACTTTTTCTCTACATTCAGGATGTGCTAGTAACACTATTCCTGATTACAATTACATTCTAAACCTCAAAAACTGTGTCCTGAAGAATAGTTGTAATGTGAAATGTGAAATAGCCTAAAGCTGAATTAATTATGTTTTTTATATCTGCATGCTAAGGGTATGTCCATATAGGTATGTAGTTAAAAGAATATGAAAGTTGAAAAATGAATCATTAAGGTGACTACAAAATGTGAGAATTAAAGGTTACACCTGCAAATATAATTCGGCCACCAGGCAGATAAACATCATATAATGTGGCATAATAATACCATTGGAGGCTTTTTTTTTGCAATAGGAGAGCCAACATTTATTTCTGAGTTTCCTAACTTTTTGATTGCTTTGTAACTCTAATACTCACTAATGTATCATTTTATGCACCAAAGAGAAAAAAATCATAGCACAGAAAAATAATAGTTGCTCCCTGAAATTATTGGCAGGCTCAGGATCTTTACAAGAATTTCAGTTTGCTTACCATATGAATTAATTGAGTGAAATATAGCACTAAGGTGGCTGTTAATTTCTCCATTAACCTAGCTTTACAGAAGGATGGAGTCATTTGAAGTTGTAAGACACTATGATAGATTTTTTTTTTTAAATTAAAACAGAACATTACATTCAGGAAGAATAGTTTTCAACTATAACTCTGAAGAGAAGTTTGTCTGTTGTGAAAGACTTCTACACTCCTTATGAATGTCATTTGACTTTCTTCTGGCAATACCTTTCAATGCTCTATGTCTGTTCCTGTTTTTTTCTCTTGCCAGCCCAACAATCCCATGCTTTGTCCATTCATTTCCTGGGTTCAACTATGATTTTACTATCTCCTGCCATTGCCTAATTTGGTTCTTGCATGTCTCTTTCATTGCTGTACTATCCTCTTCCACAATCAGCTCCTCTCTCTAGAAAATTTTGTCATTTCCCCTCTTCATTAGTATCCCTGTCTTCTCTTTTTTTTCCTGATCTTTTCTACCACGAGCCCACACATCTCCAATTCATACACAGAAATCCCTATTAATTAATGTGAATATTTTTTCTTTAAATCCATCTATTTTTTGGCTATCAAGTAAACTTAAAAAAAAATTCTAAAACAGAAGAATGGTAAATGTTAAAAAGCAACCAGCATGATTGTACTTCAAATATACAGAGCAAGATATTTTCCTCAAATTTAATTTAAAAAAAAAAGAAGCACAGCCACTGCTCTATCACTAGGCAAATATCCATGATATGAAATTTAAGTTTAAATGGTTTAACACTGGCAATATTAAGAGCAACTGAAAGCATTATTTTCCTACAGGAAGTATCTAGGAAAATAAAATGCTTACACTTCCTATAAATGGAAATTATCACTTTGCAATGAAATAAATTTTGTTTAGAATTAAGGAATTATTGGCAAATTAAAATTGCAAGATATATCTGAAGGTTATCTAATCCAACCTCTCGTTAAAAGCAGGGTTAATTTCAAAGGTAGGTCATATTTTTCTTGTCTTGTCTAGATGAGCTATGAAAATATCAGAGTGGGGATCTCACAGCCTGAAGCTCAACTACTTTCACTACCAAGAATTTTCTCCTCAAAGTCAACCACAGTTTCATTTATTTAGTTGTTTCCTCGTCCTTCTAGATACTTCACAGGAGAAACTCTAGTCTTACATCCCTGATTTTTGTAGACAAGACCTCTAAGTCAATCCCCTCCTTTATCCTTTTATTCTGCGGACTCAGCTCCTGTAGTCATTTCATCACATTCTCTAGTTTATTAAGATATGTCTTATACTAAGGCGTCAAATATGGGATACCACTTTCCTATCACATTGCAGATTTCCAGCCTCATAAGTGCCAGAATGAAGGGTATTCCATTTTTCTTGATATAATGGCTGTACAACATCCTTGCAAAAGTGACCCAGTATGCAGCTGACTGTCACGAATGCAAATGCACAATGAACTTTTTTAGATTACAGAGTTCACAGGATTCTGCTGAAGTTACACTAAAGCTTATATAATTCTTCTAATTTCGTTCTTCTTGTATTTACAATTTTTAAAAATGTGTTTCATTCAAGAGATTTGGCCAATTCTCCTGTATATATGAGTATAAAATTATTTTCATAGTTTAAATATTATGAAGTAGAACAACTGAACACTTTCTAAAAAAAATCAATTAATAGTGTATGCTATTTCCAACTACTTTTAGTAAAGCCTGACGTTTCAGCTGCAAAAAATGGGGGTTTTAGAACATGCAGATGTTCTTTGCTATCTGAAGGCAGTGTTCCCAGGCTGGTACCTACATGGAAGACACTATAGGTTCACCGCTGTTTTTTACAAACACTGCTGTACTGCAGGTATCACAGCAGCCTGTAAGGGTTTAACCTCAGCAGATAGCTCATCTCCATGCTCACTCACTCTTCCACAGTGAGGTGGAAAGAGAATTGAGAGGCTAAAAGTGATAAAAAAGGGAGTGGAGATAAAGACAATTTAATACATAAAGCAAAAGCTGCACACACAAGATAAGTAAAGCAAGGAATACATTCAACACTTCTCATTGGCAAGCAGGTGTGCAGCCATCTCCAGGAAAATAGGGTCCCATCAGGCATAATAGTGACTTGGAAATACAAATGCCATCAGTCCAAACGTCCTCCCTGTCCTTCTTCTTCTCCCAGATTTATATGCTGAACATGACACCATATGGTGTGGGATATCCTTTTGATTAGCTGGGATCAGCTGTCCTGGTTTTGTCTCCTCCCAAAGTTTTGGGCATTCCCAGCCTCATAGCTCTAGTTGGAGTGAGGAACAGGAAAGGCTTTGAGGCTGTGTAAACGTTGCTCAGCAGTAACTAAAACTTTTCTGTGTTATCAGTATTCTTTTACTCACAAATCCAAAAGGCAATAATATATGGGGTTTTATGCAGAAAATAAATTCTCTTCCAGTCAAAATCAGTGGAGGAACACAAACTGAAATCCAGAGAAGGCATGGGTAACAGTCATCTTCTATTTTATTGTCTTAAATAAGCATCTCTTTCCTTGTCTTTCCTTCCGTCTTTCAATAAGAACTTTATCTATCATAGATGAGGCATTAATTGTCAGGAATAATTATGATCTAATATCAGAGCATCTAGAATATTTTGAATTTCTCTCAGCTTACAGAATAAATGTCTGCTCCTCTTTTTGAATAAAAATAAAAATGTAGGGAAGCTTCTGGCTAACTCAGTAACAGATGCTGTTCTTGATTCTGATCCAGTCATTGGCACTCCTTCCCTCTCCACTGTTACCACAACAAGAGGAAAAAAAGAAAAGTTTAATTTAGCTCTTAACCTTCAGCCCCTCTGAGGAATGTGTCATCATTTCCATGTCTTATGCCAATTAGATTTCATATGCATTATTTTGCTTTCATCCCTGAAGTGGTTTTACCATGTTTAAAGCAATTAAAGTAAATAGAAAGTAGAATTGCAGAAATCTGAATGGAAATTTTGACATCAGGGAATAAGTAATTATTTGCCTTGGGGCAGGATCCAGTGGGAACAGAGGTACTTGAAGTGGGACTTAAGTGACATTTATTTGTATATCTCAAACTTCAGTTTTCTATTTTCTTCTTCAGCAGATGTCTGCTTATTATAATTTGACCTTTGAGCAGTTTTAACAGGCCTAAGGATCTTAATGCTAAGCTATATTCAATCTGTGAAGCAACTATGCTTCTACCTGAGTCCTGTGAGAGGCCTTATCAAAATCCCTGTGAAATACAGAGAAGGTTATCACTTAAAAAATATATGGATATATGGCATATGCAGTAACCAGAGCTCAGTGAGCAAAGTCTTCATCCAGTTCTTTCCTGTCGCAGGAAGTTTAACCCATCAGACTGAAGGACCTAGGAATACTTCTATCTATTTTACTGAGACTTTTATTGAAAGAAGCAGGAAGAGTATCTCATTTTACAGTCTTTTTGTTAGAGAATTTTACCTGTGTAAAGAAATCTTGGTTTGCAATCACTTAGGTATTACTATATATACATTTGGCATATTAGGCTAAAAGTTTCAGCAATAAGAATGAATAATTATCTATCTGTCACTTAAAACCCCTCCATCTCTTTCTGTTTCAGTAAGAAATATTCTTTTTCTTATCCAGTAAGTTCCTGATTCTTAGCAGTCATCCTTGGTACATTTCCTCATGTTTAGAAAGAGCTATGATACAGCATAGAGGGATGTGTTTTATGTGCATTTGAGAGAACACATCTTAGTGTGGATGCATTTCAGAGGAAATTTTTGCTCAGTTTTTCTCCCATGTTGGTCAGATGTGATCCAATGTAGTCTGGCATCAGCTGGTTTCATTAGTACAGGACTTTCCTCAGAATAATACTTCAAGAATAAAGAGTACAATGAAGTGAACCCTGCCTCTTCTTGAAGTACATAACTCTGTTTATGCATTTCTGTCATGTGAAAGCAGAAGATTTCTTTGTCTCTCAGTGTTTGATTTGTCTGCACCCCAGGAAAGCTGAGACCCTCATGCCCTGTCCGTGTTAAATTTTTGAATTTAAGCTCTTTACCAGATGTGCTTGGAGGTGGCATGTGGAAAGCTCTTCTTTTCATGATTTACTCATAATCATAGAATTGTGCATGTTGGAAAAGACCAGGTGTTTAAGATCAAGAATTCATCCAACCATCAAAGTAGAGCTGGCAAGTCTAGCTGGCAAGTCTAGTCCCTATGTGTCACACCTACACATCTTTTAAACACCTCCAGGAATGGTGGCTTGATCATTTCCCTGGGCAGCTTGTTCCATTGCTTCATAACCCCTTAGGTTATTAAAACTATTACCTAGTTTAAACTTCCCCTGGTGCAACTTGAAGCCTTTATCTCTTGTACTGTCTTATGGAGTACATAAACATAAAAAGTTTAAACTCATTAGGCAAGTGTTACAGAGCAATAGCTCATGTCAAACTCTGCTTCACAGTCTACTTGCTCTCTTTTTCAC
>VZTB01014369.1:196474-227069 GCA_013397245.1 Thryothorus ludovicianus
TTTTTGCTGATCTTCAGCTACCACATGAATCTCAGATGCAAGAGCTGAAGGTGTTGCTTTTCAGATGGAATATCACTGTTCGGTCTGTTATGATTTACTGTGTGAATGAATGCATGAAATTGCTCTTAGTCTGTGTCAGTTCAACTCTGAAAGGTGTCTGTTCCTGTTTATGATCTGGTGTCCCAGACACAAAGAGCAGCACAAGACATTTCCTGCAGTCAGAGACCTGAACAGATAAAATCTACTCCCTCAGGACCCTCATTTGGAATGAGCTCTCTAATTTGCAGAGACATACTGTCCAGCTAGTGCTCGAACTGTACTCTACTGCAAGTAATTTATTTTGTTTTACTGTCTCTCTCTAGCAGTCCCATGCTGTCTGAGCAGCTCCTCTAGGGTGTCTTCCATGTCTTCTCATGCATTTACTGTCAAAGTTTTGTTTGCTTATCTTGATTGCCACACTCATCAGTCCACAGTGCTCCCACACAATTGTTGAATAGGTGTTGGGCATTGTCTGATCGCCTGACTTGTGAAGCAATGTGTCAGGAAGCAGCTGAAGCAGAAAACTGGTCTTTTTTTCAAACAGCAAGTAATTTTCATAAACTCAGACCACAGTCACTAAATGGTTTGTGTTGAAGGGTCTTTTAAAGACCATCTAGTAACAATGCTTCTGCAGTGGTTAGACATATCTTCCATTAAGCTGAGTTCTTAATTCTAGTCCAACCTGATCATGAATCTTTTCAGGTACAGAGTATTCACAGATTCTCTGGTTAATTTTTTTTTCAGTGTCTCAGGACCCTCATGAAAAACAATTTCTTCTTTCATCCTACCTTCTAAGTCCCTGCTTGCTAGCCCTTTTCACCAGGTTCCTCAGCAGAAACATATATACTAATTTTAATGCTATCTGTTCCTTTTCAAATAAAACTGGACAGAATATTCAGACCTACTTTTCATAACGATATATTTTCTTGATAAACTTAATAGCAGAAGTTAATGAAAAAAATGTGATTTCCTGTATTGATTTGGTATATATATTTCTCAATTACTCTTGCTTTGAAATTCTAGTTTTATTGAATTCAGTAACATTTCTTGACCTCTATTATGTTAAGATTTAGAACATCCAATATTTAATTCTAAATTCACTGTTGAAAGAGCGAGAAATAAGAATAACACAAAACAAAACTTTAAAATACTTATTTTTCTATAACAAACTCAATTTAGTTTAGTATATGATCATTTTGCAGCTGATTTATGTTTTTAATACAGTTTTCATGATCCCTTTCTTTTTTTTAAACTTTGACACAAATTGTGGCTTTTTCCAAGTACCTATTTCACACAATTCTTGCAATTTGAAGTACATAAAAAATGTTGTTTTACCAATGTAGATTTCTACGCATAAGTACTTTTAATAGAACAAGATTTTAAAATTACAATGAATCCTTGAAGTATTCGTGTGTTTTGGAATAATGAATGACTTTTCATTTTCAGCACTGCAATATTTCATGAATGAATTTTTATCTTTGTTCAGTGGGATGAAAATCTGTGCTTCACTTCCTTAACTCAGCATTGATATCATTGTCTTTCTAAGCTGTTGGAATAGATGTTCTAAGAAATTGCCTGTGCATTAAGCTTAAATTAGCTGTGATTATTATTCAGAAAATAATGAGACTGAGAGCAAATCATGCCATTAGCAAAAGCTTTTGCATTAGTATAATATTTTCTACTCTGTTTACTGCTAAATGTACAGTTTACCTAAAGAAGGACTAAGAGGAAAAATACTGATAAAGGAATTAGAAGTGAACATGTAAAATAATGGGGATATTACTTTGCTATAGCATAAGCTGTAAAATAAGAATATTTTTTTTCCGAAGTAGGGTATATGACCTTGTATGTAAACTATTTCTTAAAACTTACTGTAGGAAGTGTGATTATGTACATATATCACTTTCCCTAAGAAAGAAATATCAGTTTTCTTCTTGATGAAGACAGACACAGAAGAAAATTTCAATTTGGGCTTGATATTTTTTGTACTTTTTTGTACTGCCTAAATACAAAGAGGGACCTGCAACAGAAATACAAAAATAGCAGTAGTTGGAGAAAAACTAATACTTTGAGAATTTTGTTAATTTCACCTATGTCATGTGTAACTATAATTTTCTAATATTAGCCATAGATATGCCCTGTTTTCCTCTGCTAATTTTAAAATAAGATTAAATCATTCTTTTTAGATGTAATGTTAACATTTGAGCTACATCAGAAAAGAGCAGAAGCTTGCGACAAAATCAGGAGAAGAAGTTGTCAAAAGCAGACACTTTGGAATAAAAGGCCTTAACAGAAGAAATGCAATTCTAGAGTGGGATCTAGTAAGGATGGTAAGCTTGGGAATTGAAAACTTTTTAAAGCAAAAAGCCTCACTATAGTGGAACTAAGAAAGACTATAAATGAAAATTAGAACCAATGTGGGATCAAAGTACTAGAGAAAAAAAAAGGAAAAAGGAAAAATGAAAGAAATTAATATGTGAACGTATGTATATACAATTATTGCTATTTAAAGTAATAAAGATATTATTTCTTATGGAAATGCAACATTTAGTCTTAATAAGCTGTCTATGGATTAAAGTGTGAGTTCTCAGTAAAAAAAAACAACTCATTTTGGATGTTTTTTATTATAAATTTTCTATAGGAAATAAACTTCCAAATCTGAAATATATACCTATATATTGAAAAGAGAAACTGTGTGGTTGGTATTTTTATTTAATTAAAGAACAAAAAATAAAGTCACTATAACCTTTCAATTTTCACTCATTTTACATGCACCAGAAATTCCTATAGTGTGGTGAACGCCTATTCTTAGTTTGCTATGGTTTCTCACTCTAGAAGGCATTCCACTATCTCCCTCTACCACTAATGCTTGAATTTGACCATGCAAAGGATACCTCTCCTGCTACCAGCAGGAAATTTTTATTTTTAAATCTACTGAGCAGGAAATATTTTCATTAAAACTTTTACCCCAGAACTCTCCTAAATTCTGATGGTTCATTACTCAGGCAGATTTAAGCTACTATAAAAGTGTATTTTTCAAGAACAACTCAAAAGGAGGCTTTCTTTCAGTATTTGACTGCTAAATCCAGTGTCTAAGTGTCGTTGTGATTGAATTATAGACACATATAGACACATGACATAATTGAAACTTCCCTAACCTAAGACATCTCTATGTCAGAAAAATGAGAACATAGAAGAGACCCGTGGCCTGACATAGCAGTAGCTGAAGATCAGGACATGATAATAGTACTAGAAAAGTCTTCAGATAACTAAATATTGGAAAATGGATTAAAGTCATCTTGTAGCTTTAGGACTAATTCACATAGTTCCTTAGTTTTTCTGATTGTTTTTCTCCAAAATTACAAATAATTCTTAATTGTATAAGCTGCATCATGATTTTTACTAGGTCCAGATATATGCTAGTTAGAAGCTTGTCTCAAAAGTAGGGGTCTTAACTCTCATTTTGGCCACTGTGGATCTATTTTGGACATTCAGAGATATCTGTGAAGCAGTTCAGTTAAGATTTTGGGCAGTTAGAAATCAGTTCAACTGTCTGAAAACAGTATTTTTGACACATCTGAGGTTTTATAAAAGGTTCAGAGACAGCTGGCACATATGATTGTGGAGACAGAAACCTTTCTGAAGTGGCAGCTGGAATCCAGGGGTAATACAGGGCATCTCAAATGACATTTGTTAGGAAATACATGGGCAACTGAACTGACACCATGATGGCTTTTCCTCAGCTAGCACATTGAAATTACGTAGGTAATTAAAACAAACAAAACCTGTCATAGTGGATAGTGTTACAAATTTTTCTGAACATTTACCATGTTATAACATTATGATTCTCATATCCATTTTTTCAGAGTTCATTTATAAATCTAAAGAGGAGAGTAGTGTCAGAGTAAGATAAAAAATAAGAAAGACAGTAAATGGAGAAAAAGGTATGTTTGAAATGTAAAATGAGATGGCAAGCTGATGAAGCAGAGAAGCAAGGGAATGTTCCAATCGGCAATAGTTAAAAAGCTTGGTAAGTGCAGACAGAAGAATAAAAGCAGAAGGAATGAAGGAAAAAAAAGATTATTCTAAAAGGAAACACTGAAGGAACCTTATAGGAGTCTTAAAATACTCTCAGCAGACTATACGTGAGACAAAGTAGAGAAAAATTGGATTGAATGCAGGAACAATAATTATCTTTTCATGTGAATTACTGTGATGATTGTTCCTTGTACATATAGGAAAAAAGGGATAATTATTGTCTTAATTTCTTTATATCAGGAGTTTAACCAGTTTGGAAAGTCATTGGAAGAGGAGGTGATAATAAAGAGCAGAGAAAACTATAGTCTATGATAGCCCAGGGAATTTACCTACAGCATAAAATAGAAAAGGAAAATATGAATAAAGACTGTTCAGCTCTTATATATGCTCATGTGGCAAACAGCAATAAATTAGGAGAAACTTCTGTTTTGGAATCTGAATGAAACTTGAGTGGAAAGCTCTTCAACTGTAATTTCTCCTCTGAAATTCTGTATTTATGACATTTATCTCCCTTTCCCCAGATCTTTTTGGGACCAAGTTGTGAATACACCACCCACCCACTGATTATTCTTCCTATGAAACAAGAAGTTTCAGTTAGGCAGTTAGTTGAGCAATTATGCAGTAATTATATAGCAATTGTGTAACTTCATTTTAACACAATCTCCATAAATAGTTAGAGGAAATATTTCTCTTGATTGTCCCTTTCTTACATCCTTTCCAAGTTGTCCTTTGGTGTCATGGGCTAGATGGACCTGTGGCTGTCTCAGGAGAGATGATCTTCTGTTCTTTGTCACTGTTGTCCAGAATTGTATCATTGACTAATGTTAATCTCCATATAAGCTGAAACAAATGTTCATAACTTTTCCTTCATGCAGGAAGACCTAGCAACACAGTCATAATCATGACTCTTAGTTGATCAACTTCAGTTTGTACATCACATGTATTTCTAAATTTATTTTAGTCCTAACAAGAAGGGTGATATAATAAAAAATATTTAATGAGTAATGCAGAATCTCCTGGCAGTTAAAATACTTTGCTGATAAACAGGTGATGTGGATGCAAGTCATACATGCAGATACATCCTCAGGATCTGGAAATACTTTAACCAGAATAATTCCATGTGTAATGGTGGGTAAACATACAACTGATATATGAAATGCACGTAATGTATATTCAAATCTCAGGTACTGATCTCTTCTCTCTGGTGATCAGTGACAGGATCGGGCAGAATGGCATGTAGCAGTGTCAAGGGAGATTTATGCTGGATATTAGGAAAAAGTCTTCATGCAGATGGTGGTTGGGTACAGGAACAGGCTTCCCAGGGAGCCTTGGTGACAGCGCCAGCCTGACAGAGTTCAAGAAGCATTTGAAAAACACTTCCAGGCATAGGATTTGATCCTTAGGATGGTCCTGTGAGTTGGACTCAATGATTTTTGTGAGTCCCTTCCATCTCAATATGTTCTATGAGTCTACATGTTCCTTAGCATAGGTGGTATCTAAAATTTAAGTTTGTCTGAAATACAGATATTTCTCAGGTAACTAAATAAGGAAGTAGTGAACTCTATTTCATAGGTTCAATTTGGAGCAACCCCATTTAGAATTTCAAAAGTCTGAATCTGCAAATAAAACCCCACCAGACCCAAACAAACCCAAAGCCAAAACAACATGTTCAAAATGTTCCTTGTCAGCAGCATGGCTTTTCAGATACATAAATTTAGACTGTTGTTGAACAAGATGTGAAAACAGGAATAATACTGTCTAGAAAATTTACTAAAGGAACAAAGAGCCATTTGAAGCTAAGCTAGTGTTAAAAGACATGTGAAGGAGAACTAGCACAAGAAAATTAGATCTAGACTACACCATACTTTGGTCAAAGAAATTTTTATTGAGAAATATCTATTGACTATATAGGCTGCCTTGGCTTACAAACTCAAAGCAGACATTTTAGAAGAAAAATATCTTTATATCAAGATGCTTACATTCAGAGGATGATTTTCTTTGTGATGAGTATATAATTTTTTATATATTTTTTCTTGCTTATTCTATACTTTCAGTAATTCATAAAATGTCATCATATAAAATTCAAAACCACAGAGACAAAAAAAATAACAACCCCCCCCAAACACCTCTCTATTTAGAATTTTATTTCTTTCATTTCCCAAGCATAAATTTATAATCCTCTAATATAACTGAAATTATATAAGGATTTGGAAAAAAAAAAACAATTGTACTGTAGATATTTTGTTTAGGTATTTGACCATCCTATTTCTTAGTATTGCAATGCTTTAACATTCAGTGGATTCTTCCAGATTTGCAGGAGTGGAATATTTCAGAGTTGTGCCTCTTACATAAAAAAATTTCATGTCCAAAATTATAGGATTCTTAATTTTAAATAATTTCTTACTTTGTCATGTTGGATAGAAGTCATCAGATGACTTCTGATATTGTCTTTTATTTGTTAGTTTTCTTTCTCTCTTATGGTGCCTAGGATTTTTTTAGTAACTGCTACTTTAGAGGGCAATCTTGAAGAATGAGTATAACCACAAATATAACAGATGTCTCATAAAATTAACTTCAATTGCTTCTATATGACCTCTGTTGAGGAAGTAAGATTCAAATTGAAGCCAGCAAGAGCAGCTGTAGATTCTGCTGTTAGATAACAGTGACCTGCATTCCCAAGGGTAGTGCCCATAAATAAGAGAATTGTGGTCCTGCAAACAATAAATGTGATTAATGCCAGAATAACTTAGCAAGCATGGCTTCAGCCACATCACTATGTGACATCTTGGGTCAGCAAGAATAGATTCAGTAACAACAATTAAAATTTATCCGCTAGGTAAGCAAATCTCAGCTGTACTCAGGAGACAACCATATAGTGAATTTAATGCCATTATGATTTTATTATCTTTGTCGTCGTTTTTTTTTCCTTCTCTTCCACTTCTTACATTCTCTCTTGTTGAGTTTCTCTAAGTATCTTGTACTTATATATTTAGACAGATTATATTTATTTATATAGATGTATCAGTTTTGCTATCTTATGGATAATCTAAATGTGAAAAAAATTGATAAGTGCTCTCTTGCCCTTTTATCTCTTTTTAGAGAGTTGAATCTAGGAGAATGAGAGATGGCTGAGAAGGAGATACTATTGGAATAACTACACAGCATAAATGTAATTATGGCAAAATGGAGCTAGCATCATCACAATGATACAGGTATTTACTCAGCTTCTGGAGCAGACTTTTCAGATCTTAGAAAGGTTTTTGCTTTTGCTGTTATATTTCTCCAAATGCATGCATATAAGGTGATGCAATTGAAGAGTAGACATTTATGTTTAGACTTTTGATGCCACAGTAGTCCTGAGAATAAAAAGACAATGCCCATATAACTTACAGATTTAGTTGTGCAAAGGACAGAGATGTTATACTCTAGTAGTATCTTTCTGATGGTATCCTGTCACATATTTTTGCCCAAGTACTTTTAAGTGTACTTTTCACTGAATCACAGATAAAAGCTGGTTCATCCTTATACTGATTTACATTTTAACTTTAAAAATTTTAAAGTGAAGATTATATAAAATTATAAAAATTATAAAGATATATGGGCAAGTATCCAGAACTGATTAGGTAAAATTACAGATTCACCATTTTTTCCAGACCTCTTGAAATCCTACTATCATTGTTCTAAATTCGCACCAATCCCTGTCATGTAAAATCATTTGCTGGTGTCAGACACAATTTCATATAATATGGAGCAGTCATCAAATCTTACTAAAAATCCTATTTTTATTTAACAACAAAAGTCACTTGTGCTCATCCATTCTGCTTTAATTTAGTTTCTCATCACATTTTTACTGGCTGCTGGCAATTCTTAGGGTTGACATTTTCTTGGAAGAGCCATGGCCGGTTTTGTTAAAGAACTGAGGCAGATTAAGTCCCTCAAGACAGACTGTTAACATAAGAAACTGCCATGTTTCCAAGAGCTCCAATGACATTTTAAGGTACCTTGGCTTCACTGTGTATTTAGACTGACTGTGCTGCATACCTTTATGTCCTCCAGCAATAAAAATTAACATCCTGTGCAATATAATGAATAATTTCTGAAAAGAATTTCCATTATTGCTAGAGAGATCAACAGAGAAAAACATAACATCCACATCTTTCCTTGTAATATATGGTAAAAAATCAAAAAAGTATAAGGCTACATATCAGATGCAACATTCATTCAGAAACAATTCATTCTGGTAGATGATGGAAGGAATTCTTATAAGATACAAGAAAGGAGTACAGGGTGTAGGCCTGCAGTCTGATAAGCATAATACTCTGTCTATTAGTATCAATTGACATGGCTTTTATTAGCATATGCTAGAATTCTTGATTTGCCAATCTGTCTGAACTTGTGTTGGCTTATTTGCAGTTTGTTTTAGCTTGCTTAGTTGTAACAGTTGTCTAATGACCAGGTGGCTAAAACATAATTTGTCTAACTTTTCTAATTTTCTCTTAGCTTTTCATAATTCAATGGCCTAATTAATGCTTCTTGTTAATAATTTTGATATAAATGCAAAAAAAAAACAAAAAACAAAAACCAGGTAGTAAAGCTGTGTAGAATGACCTACTAATAATCCTTTAATAATGATGCTGAATAAAGGAATACAGGGAAGGGATGACATCAGAGGTTTCAAGAGTCTGAGCATAGGATGTGTGGGAAGTCACAAGGTGGCTAACAACTCAAAACTACTTACAAATTAAGAAATTGGGCAAAAAATCATTTCAGGGATTATGAAAAGGGCAAATATGAAGCATCTAATATTTCTAACATACACCAGGTTGCAGAGTGATAAAGAAAGAAAGAGGAAAGAAATTTAGAAAATACACAGAAATTACTCCAACAAAACTCAGCCAAGATATAAAAAAAAAATCCCAATACTCAAACCAATCAACCCCAAAACCCCACAATATTGAAACTCCACTTCTGTTGACAAAAGTAATGTAGTTAATCCCCCCATTAACATCACACTCTTCTTGAGGAAGAGCTCAAAGATGATATTCCTCTTAGTGTAGCTAAAACCGTCAGGTTTGGGATTAGGGAAATAATGAGAGAGTGAGCAATAACACAAGATTGAAGAGTTTTCTTCATAATTATTTTATTTGCATCATTACTAATTTTTTGGGCTTTTTTTTGTTTGTTTGTTTTTTTAATTTGTATCAAATTAAGGTAATTGTGGGCTACCAGTACTGATTTACTATATCTGGACTAATAGTATCAATAATTTGTTGAATTTCATCTGCACAGTTGTGGTTTGTTTTTTTTTTAATCAGACTGACAATAAATTCTTGATTTCACACATATGGTGTTAATGTTGTTTAGCCCCAGCTGGGAACTAATCCCCAGAAAGATGATTATTCACTCTGCTCCAGTGGGATGGGGGAGAACTGAAAAGGTAAAAGTGAGAAAATTCATGGTTTAAGATAAAGAGAGTTTAATACCTACAACGTGCCAAAAAAAGCAAAACAAGGAATTTGTTCACTAATTCCCATGGACAGGACAGTGTTCAGCCATCCCTAGGAAAGCAGTGCTCTATCACACGTAATGGTGACTTGGGAAAACAAACATCTTTGCTCCAAACTTCCCATCTTCCTTTTCTCCCAGTTTTTCATCATATGACATCTAATGGTCTGGAATAGCCCTTTGGTCAGCTGGGGTCAGCTGTCCCTGTCGTGTCCCATCCCAATTTCTTGTGCACTCACAGCCTCCTCACTGGTCAGGTGGGACGAAGGACAAGTCTTTGAGGCTGTGTAAGTGCTACCCAGCAGTGAACAAAACATTCCTGTGCTATGAAAAATATTTCACAATCACAAATTCAAAATGTAGTTCTATACATGCTAAAATGAAGAAAATTAACTTTTTCTAGGCCAAAGTTAGTACAGGTGTTGTGTTACTGTGCCCTATTACAAACAAGATTTAGATAAATAAAAATCAATGGGCTATAGAAATTTTAAGCTATGCTTGGTGTATTTATGGCAGTAAAACTGAGCATATGTGGATATGTACCGTATATATGGATATGAGTATACATGGATATTTCTAATATGCTGTCTACCAGTTAAAAACATTTTACTAGACATTTTCTGCTTTCTTTCAGAAAATATTTTGAGGTGAGCAAGAAAAAAAATCATAATATTAATTCATTAATATCTCTGGTTAAACCACAGATTAAATTTCAACCCAGCAAAGTAGCCTAGAGCAACATATTTAAAAGTGCAGTTAGACTGACAGTAGTTATTGTGCAAAGTGTTTATGCTTAAACAAACATATTTGTTATAACTGGCAGATTTAAGTAAGATTCACAACCTGAAATGTTTATTATGAGCAGTTCAAGGTGGGTAAAATTAAATAATGTTTCCTACATTAAGCTATGTGTGCTCATCCATTTATCTTAATTTCTGACTAAGATTCCAATATCCATTTTTTAAAGATTTTAGTTTTTGAGTTTAGACTACCCAAGACTTTGTTGATTTATATCTATAAATGAATTTATTACTAAACAATTAGAACTTCCTTGTGAAGGAAAGAGGAGGGGCAGACACTGATCTCTTCTCTGTGGTGACCAGTGACAGGACCTGAGGGAATGGTCTGAAGCAGAGTCAGAGAAGGTTCAGGTTGGATATCAGGAAAGGTTTCTTCACCCAGAGGGTGGTTGGGCAGTGGAGCAGCTCCCCAGGGAAGTGGCCACAGCACCAGCCTGACAGAGTTCAAAAGGCATTTGAACATTGCTCTCAGGGACATGATGTGACTCTTGGGGATGGTCCTGTGCAAGGCCAGGAGTTGGATTAGATGATTCTTGCGGGTCCCTTCCAACTCAGCATATTCAGTGATTTCTTAGCAATATTTATTTTTAATTTTGTAGGGTTGAAAATGTTTATGTGATATAATTTTACTTTCTATAAATATGTAGATGGATAGTAACATTCAGAATATTTCCATGGTAAATTGCAAATTCTTGTTTCAGTTTGCCACACTAACTCCTGAGAAATACAAAGTCTATAACAACATATATTAGACCTTGTTTACAGGAGACTATTTTAGTATTTTAAAATCCAATTTTGTCTTTTCAAATTCTAAAAATATGACTTTTTTTTTTGCCTATTTACTGGGGTTTTTTCCTTTTTTATTGATAAGTTTATTAAAACAAAAGGATGCAATGTGTGTGTATAATTTTAGATATTCTGAGGATCAGCAGAGAAAAGTGGTCTTTCTTCTCTGTGCTTTCTTTCACATCTGTACTTCAAAGGCATAACACAAGAATAGCAGTTATTGTTTGTCTACCTTTCATCATGGAAATTTAAATATGTTGTAAATGGATGTTTTAAAGTATATAACCAAGCTTTTTATTTTTTTTTCCTACAAAAAAAGAGAACTAATCTTACTTGGAATTATATTAGTATGGTTTTATTGACTGATGTGATGTTAAAAACACATCACCATGTGTTTCTAATGTCCCATTACCATGTGTTTTTAGGGATTAAAAAGGATTAATTTTTAATTAAGCCTGAATTTTAGATGCTTTCCGTTGTCTTTGATAAAAAGATTTATATATTCATTCATTAAAGGATTGTAAAAATAAGAAACTGGTTAAAACAATGCAAGTTGTAAAATGTATGCTTCTATTTTCACTATACATTTTTTTTAGTGTAAAAAAAATCTAATAAATTCAGTGAAAATAATAGTTTCTTTTTTCTTGCTCTCTAATCTTCCCGAATCAAATTATGCTAATTCTTTTTTCAATAGCCTTGAGAGATGTATTTCATAAATGATTTTCCAAATACACATTTTTGGTTGTTTCTATTTTGTTATTGTTTTTTCAGGTTTTTTGTTTTTTGTTTTTTTTTAATGCTGATTTTTTTATGCTCTGGTTCATAGATGCTTTAGAAATGCCACAAAAGAGTACCAGATAATGAAATGCCTGCTGCTGCGTGTGTAACTTCTGGGGAAAACTTTTCTTTTCCCCTTACTCAGAGATTCTATGAGTTGAGAGGAGTATCCTATCCTACACCCTTTTCTAAATCCTGTCATTCATCCACCTGGGATTTGGGTCCTCAGTTGTGTTGGCAGAACTGGGTGGAAAGTTCAAATACATCCTTACTCAAAGTATCATATAAAAATAACTGAATAATAACATTTTTTGCATTTTGTCCCCCATGTTTAAAGTCATTAAATTCTGTGAGGATATGTTCACAAGTCTAAATTAAATGCCTGCTGATTTCAGAAATTAAAGCATACAGTAAATCTTCAAAGTATTTAGATTTCTTATGTATGCTTACCAAAACTAAACTTGAGCATTTTCAAAATAAATATCTGAAAATGTAGCATTTCAAAATAAATTTCAACATTAAGCAGCTTCTGTCATAATTATAAAACATAACCAGGTTAGTATTTTAACTTTTGTCTCCCTATTCTGAATGTCTGGGAAGTGGTAAGTTTATTTTTATAATATATTTTAATATTTTATTCATATTGGGTCATAAGTTATAAAAATGTCAAATTACAATTATTACAATATTGCTTTTCAAATTCTGTGCATTACTATAATTATTTATAAGTTTAAAAAAAAAATACGGCTTACAGAAACCTAAAAAGGATAACAATATTTTGTGAGAATTCTGAAAGCAAACCGGACAAAATAAGCTTAGAAAACAGCAATTGTGATAAATAGTTTTCCATATAATATAATAGAAGATTTCCTTATAATGAAAAACTCTTCTTTAAAAGTACGTGTATTTTCTTACACAAGAAGTTCATTAACAGTATTCACTGATCTAACATCATCAACCACTGCAGGGCACATTTGAGTCCCTCAGCCAAGACAATGGTGCCTTTGGGAAAATGTTACTAAGAAAGGGTAAAAATCTCTGCGCAGGCACGGAGTCCACCAGTTCCCTGGGCAGTGTGTTTCAACATTTGACAGCTCTTTTTGTGAAGATATTTCCTTCTTAATAGCTAGACTAACACTCCCCACTGGTGCAACTTGAGGACTGTCATTCTTTCAGTGGTTACCTGGGAAAAGAGCCTGGCTCTTCCTTTTCAGGTAGATGTAGAAAACAATAAAGTCACCCCTCAACTCCTCTTCTTCAGGCTATATAGCTCCAGCCCCCACAGCTGCTCTTTGTTAGACTCGTGCTCCAGGCTCTTCACCAGCTTCATTGCCCTTCTCTGGACATGTCCGTGATCAACATATGTTCCAATGGCATAGAAAAAAAATATAGACAAAGGAAAACCACATCATTACCTTTGAATTTTGATAGGTGTTGCAGAGGAAGATACAGGGTAGCATGCAGGAAGCAAAGATGGTATAATATGACAGGAAATAAAAAAAAAAAAAGGAGTAAAAAGCTAAATTTTGGGAAAGTTTATTCCTAAATCCATAGGATTTTTAATTTGTTCATTTTCAGAGACACAGAAGTTTATAGTCCCATTTGAAAAAAAGTTTTTCAGTACTTCTGCATATTCTCTGTATTTATATGCATACTTTGCCTTTTCTTAGGCATTGAGATACCTTGCATTTAATTGCACATAGTGCATAACATTTGACTATGAATATAGACTCAACATTTGTTTGTAAAATATCCTTACCTATTCTGAGAACAGTCACATTGATCAGCAGAAATGTTAATGAATAAGATAATGTTGAAAAAATGCCATGAAATGATACATTTAGAAAGACACTTGGATTTCTTTAAGTCGGATATGTGCAGTATCTTTGAAGAATGTAATATGAAAACAATGTGTAAGCCATAGTGGGATAAATCTGACCTTTAGCTACATAGGAGTTACACTGGTGGTGCACAGTAGTCATTCAATTACCTACAGAACCTCCTGTAGAAAGTGATTCAACCCTCCTCTCTTTGTCAAGTACATTTAGCCTAAATGTTGCCTTCTGCAAGATGTCCCTTTCCATTGACTTTAGAGGACATCCAGATAAATAGCTTATATTATGTGCCAAAGTTTTAGACAGCATCTTGGTAGATGAATGTCACTTTACTTAGCTAATGAATATTAAACATTCTCAATTACTATGTATTTATGAACTAATGCTTGATACTGACAGATGCTTTGAAACTTAAGCATGTTGACAGGAAAGTCTGTAAGGGTGTGAAGCTTCCAGTTCTTGCCAGAATGCTTGTCAAAGTTGTGGTACCATCAAATAAATTACCTTGCAAAAATAAGAACTGCATTTTGTTGCATAGTTCTGATTTCTATAAAAGACATTTAAGTTTCAAGTATAAAACTTTTTTTTTCATCTAAAATTTAGAATAAATTTATACTCATACAGGTATACTTATATTCATACTTAAACAGGTATTAACCTATTTAAAAAACTTTAAATATATATAAAGGTATTTTGCCCTGACTTGAAAAGTTATATTTATATATATATACATATATATATAAACAGGCTTCCTGTGCATTATTGCTATTAAAATTGTTGTTACTGTTACCTTCATTTAGATTTGTGTGGCAATATAAAAAATAACTTTTAAAAATTAGTCATTCTACAGCCAAATAAATTTTTAATCCTAATGAATAAGACATAATAGCACTAAGTTCTGACATAGAAGTTACATATTAATAAATCAAGCAATGAGAAAAAAATTACCCTTCACACAGAACTGTAAATATCAATTTTTCCAAAACCAATAGTTCTGCATGGTACCCTAAAAAGATCTTTGGCAGACATACTTATATATTGTGTTAATAGAGTGTTAATAGAACCAGAATTTTAAAATATAGCTGGGAGCTAGATCTACCTCAGGTTTGGGGTTCAGTTTCTGTTTAAAGTCATTACACATAAAATTGAGATATGAAAAACTCCTGTTCACATCTCTAATTCCCTTCAAACCTAAATCTTTGCTAACAATATCTCCTAATTATTTTCCACAAAAGTCTAGAATTTGCTAAATAACAATAACAGAGGTTAAATAAAAAGGAGCTTTTAACACACTGAACACTGTGAGATTAAGTTTTTTTTTAATCTCTTGTCTCCTTTTTTATATACATTCACCCTACATAGTCATAGGAATAATTCAGTAAATTAGCAAAGAATCTCACAAAGCCACTGATCTGAGTTACAATTTGAATAAGAAATACCAAGGAAAGTGCCTGTGTCGAGTTATTCAGTGATTTTTTTTGGGAGAAACCTAACTGGAATCAAATCAAGAAAATTATAAAATTAATCTGAAACAATGAGGCCCATGTTCTAATTATCTTTCAAAATTTTTAATGAAAGGAAATATCTCAGATGACACTGGTTTCCCACAACACATTATCTCACCCACTCAACAACAAAATAGGAAATGTGAGTACAGTGAAAGATTAAAATTGATTGGAATTACCATTTTTATCTCTTTATAGAATTTCTTAGGCATCAGAGTAATATTAGAAGGCATGCTTGTGAATGGAAGAGCCTCTGCCAAAGTTGTTTGCTCAAACAGTGGAAGAGTCAGTTGTTTATATTTTAGTTCTCATGCTGCCCTGCTAGGGGAGAAGCCTGAGGAAAGTGGGAAGCTACTGTTGTATCAAAATAATATAACTTACTTTCTCCTTAAAATAACAGTATCAAAACAGCAATACAATCAAGCACAATATTCCCTATAATATTCCCTCTGATATAATATTTCCCCTATTTTAATTTGAATATGGAACCTGCAAATGATAAAACCCTCATATTCTGCCAAGATCCAAAATATAATTTTTTTTTTTTTTGTAACAGGATGATCAAATAATTCGATCAGAGTATTCTGGGAAGGGATTTAGACAATTGGCCCTGAACTCATCTCCGAAGCACTATTTTAGCAAATGCAATTTGCTCTCGATTATCTCATTCCATTTCCTTGTATTGGTGTATGGAGACAAAATCTTATTTCCCATTTATTTATGCATTTATTTTCTTTTTCTCTCCCACTACTTCAATACCAACAGGCTGAACTAGTATGCAAGGAAACCAGACAGGTGTCCACTGAAATTGAAAAATTATTTGACATACAGGATAACCATGATTTAGAAGATTACATGTTCATTATATTCTGTCATGTGATGTTTCTTGTACTGGCAGGAAGAAATGAGACTCAGTTATAGCAATCTATAGGAATTTTGCTTTTCAGTAAAACTTGAATAACTGTTGCCTGAATTGTTCCCTTGACACTTTATAAAGCACTAGGTAGCATAGTAGCCAGGATAATATAAACTACAGCGTGTTAAAGGATTTAATTAAGTAAAATGAAAGGTGCAAAAGAACTAAATAAAAAGTCAGTCTTTCTTCCCACAAAACAAAAAAGAATATGCTTGCTCCCAAGCCACTTGTTACAGCTAGCCAGCAGCCTGACAAGATTTTATAGTGGAACTTTGAAAACACACCAACATAGATTTTTATTGAAGCATTGTGTGACATCACTTTTGAGATATGAACCGTTCATCAAATACAGTTCAATTAGAAGTGAGAGTACACTAAAAATAAGAAAGTAATGAAAAAAGTATTTTTTTCTCATGCAAAGTTGTGTTCCAGAACCTGGGGTATAAAAGATACACCCTAGTCTTGTGAATATTTCAGTTTTACGAATATTGACTGCTTGCTTGCTTCTTAACTTGAATATCTGTATCTATGGCTTGGCCAAACATCCTCATGGGACATTGAAAACATATCATTTTAATCCAGTCATCTCACTTGTTATTATGTCAATCACTGCTGTCCATCAAATATATTTGCTCACTAGTGTTGCCACATGTCTAATAATTTTTAATTATCGAATTTGCCTATTATTTACAGAAATTTAGTAAAACACATAGCAATAACACACATGTAATGAGAGCAATTCATAAAGGTGTACATGAAAAAACACTAAATGATCTTACATATTCATAGCTCATTCTTTGAAGGTTGTGTCTTACATAACAAATCAAAAATATTTAAATCAAATTAGTAGAATTTTTTGTGATTAAACTGGAAAACAGCAAAATATGATGACATTTTTCTTTAAAATAGAATTTTAAGAAATGTTGGAATCTATTTGAAATTTTGAACTTCTGAGCAAATGATAGTTGTGCAGCTTTGATTGTGATGTATTAGGTTGTACGCCATATCTATAAAAATCACTGTAATACTCTGATTTTTTATTAAATTCAGGTGAGAAATTTTCTAAATCTTTTTCATTTATAGCATATCTTTTCTAGTCTATCAAGGCAAAGTTACTGATTTTTTTTTGTTGTTGTTGTTTTTATTTTTATTTTTTTTAATTTTAATTTCCTGGAGTGGTGTAAAAATAATAGGATGCACCATTTTAAGGTACACATCTATACCCCTAAAACTCCTGATTAGTTTCTGACTCTTTCTAGGATGTAGATGTAGTTCCTAAATGATTATGAGGTTACAAAGAAGATGACAATCCCTATCTTTGGGAAAGGGGGGAAAGAATTTAGCTGTATCAAAGACTCCGGTTATTTTTCATCATTCTTCCAAAATTTGTTGGTTACGTGCTTGTTCTGCTTATCCCTTCCTGGACCACTCTTGACAAATCTGCTTTCTTTTCCAGTCTACAGTCTGACTAGAAAGATGTTGTGGCCTAAATGTGAACGATATATAATTCTGTATATAAGTTATCCCATCACTATGAACATTTAAATGCAAAAACAAATAACCTGTCTGCACAGGAGAACAGATGCAGAAATATGCATCTAAGCCAATAAAAGTTTATGCTCTGTTGTTTTCTGTGTTGCCAAAAATAGTTTTGAGTTACAAAGTAACTCACATCATTTCACTGCATATGGAATTATAAGAAATTCATTACCAACAATAAATGGACACATTCAGTATTCCATTCAAATTCTACTTGAGTGGCGAGCCAATTTTTCTCCACTTGCTTTTTTTACATAAATGGTGAGGTGATAAAACAATTATGACAACCTAAAATAACTGTGAAACTGCTACTGAACAACTGCTGTAACTATTTATAAGATAGCAATCCTAACTCAAGAGGTGAATTTCTCCCAAATTGTGAAACGTTACAAATATTTTTTCAAAAGAACAACAAATGAAGGCGAGATTCAGTTTCCTCAATGTAGGTGTTTAGCACAAGATGAGCTGCCCCACATTATCCTCTTTGTCTTCCAGTTGCTTGCTCGCATACTTGCTCCAGAAGTACATGTATTTCATGTGCCATTTAGTCATCAGAGTAGAATTTCATACACAAAGCTTCATGTAGAACAATAACATCAGAAAAATATAAAATTACCTTTTCATCTCCTTGCCATGGAAATACGTGATAAAATCTGTAATATCAAGTAAACTGATAAAGACTTATTCAGACAAAAATCACACGTTCTTCTTTGAATATTAATTCTTGTGGGTAAATTTGTGTTACAAAACATGGTTTGTTTTCAATATTTATAAAACATTTTAAAAGATAAAGTGTTATATATAAATCACAGAGATGAAAATCATAATTTTAGCTAGGTAGAAGCTTATCAATCTATCTAGCTCCTACCTATAAATAGAATCAAATTGACATTTGATAATTGAATTCTTCATAACTGAAATTATTGACAACAACTTATTTCTCCTGTTACTTATATGTTAACACCATCTGTCTTGCTGACTTTTTGATTACTGACAGTATAAATTATATTTTGGGACTTGGGGGTTTTTTCTGTGTGTTAAAGATGAGCGTAGTTTTGAGTGACTATTGGCGTCTTTTTACTTATGGAGGTAAAAAAAAATAAATTAAATATAACCAGGTAGTTAGAGAGCTCTTTTCAGAAATGGCAATAAAATAGCTTCCATGATGTTGCACAAATATCTATCTGACACACCCTTCATATGGCCACAGGTATTTATTAATGAACATCTACACACAAACAATTTTGAGTTTTGTAAACAGAAATTCTCTGTCACCTTTGCAATGAATTCAATAAATGAAACAGTTATGCACAAGACTCCTGGGTACACCAACAAAAAAGAAAAAAGTGACAGTTTTAATGGCAGATGTAGTGGAATGGGCAATTAAATAAGATGATAAAGATACCAACTTTCTTAAAAAATACTGACTGGGGCTGTGTTAGAGAGTATAACACTAGTCTGAACAAGGGGATACTTCATCAACTATATATTACTCCTGATAAATATTCATTATGTATTTAGCATTGTTTTCCCTAAATATTACACAGAATGTCTGCAAATGTCAGTGACAGTGTCTGTTTTACTTATGGAAAGAAAGCCTTTATTTCCACATGAATAGATAAAGCCACAAAAATCTTAAAAAATAAAAAATTTTAAAAAAGAAGGGAAAATAAACAGAAGACTGCTCACAAGTTGA
Source organism: Thryothorus ludovicianus (assembly GCA_013397245.1). Classification (NCBI taxonomy): domain Eukaryota; kingdom Metazoa; phylum Chordata; class Aves; order Passeriformes; family Certhiidae; genus Thryothorus; species Thryothorus ludovicianus. The sequence continues at coordinate 215,911 of VZTB01014369.1, forward strand.
AGACTACACTTCCTCCATAATTCTACTATCATAATCTCTCAGGGGTTTCTTTATTAATATTATTTGTTGTTGGAATTTGTTTTTTAATTTAGAGTAAAATCCATGAGTGCCTGCTGTTATAGCTCATGAAGGACAGACATGCTAAACTTGTAGAATCATCTGTTGCTTAATAAAACACCATAATAGTGTCAAGAAATAATTCTGCCTAACAATATATTCCGCTAAAAACAAACAACAAAAATATTTGCTACTGTGGAAAGTAAAGAAATTAATTCTTAAATCTTTGTGAAAGATTGCTTGTGTGTCAGAATTAAAAATTAGAAAAAAATAACTTGTGGAATGATACTATGATCACCAACTCCTTAGAAAAAATAATATTTCTTCTTCTAAATTTCACTTACAAATTATAGAGATGATAAAATAATAAGACAATATGTGCAATGCCATGCAGGTTTTTTTGAAGACTATTCATAGTATTTTCAGCTTCATAAGTTTATTATGTGAAATAATTGTTTCTTCGGTTATTNATATATGAAGTATTTAAGAAATATATATATTTGATATATAAGAGAAGGAAAAGTCTAGAATTTTAATAGTTGAAAGGGAACCTAGAGATATTTGGTCCCAACTATCCTGCTATAGGCAGGGACACCTCCCGAGAAGAGGTTGCTCAAGGCCTTACCCAAAACAGCCTGGGTTGAGGTATCCAAGACTACCTGGACAAGTTGCTTCAGTATCTTACCACCCTTTCAGTAAAGAATTTATTCTGTGTATCTAACCTAAATTTCTCCTCTTTGAGTTTGCAGCCATTATACTTCGCCTTGTCACTAGAATTCCTGATAAAGTCCCTCTCCATTTTCCCTGTAGGCTCCCTGGAAGGTTGTTATGAGGTCTCCAAGCAACCTTCTAATCTCCAGGACGAACAGCCACAACTGTCTCAGCCTGTCTTCACAGGAGATGTGCTCCAGTTCTCTCATCAGCTTTTGGGCTTCTTCTGTTTGCCTTCTGCTCCAACTGTTCCATGTTCTTCTTATGTTGGGAGCTTTAGAACTGTACACAGTATTCCAGGTGTGCTCTTACCAATGCAGAGTAGAGAGGGAGAATCACCTCCCTCCACCTGCTGGCCACTCTCCTTCTGATGTAGCCAAGGATTCAGTCAGCTCTGTTGGCTGTGAGCACTTTCCTGGCTCGCGTTGAGTTTTGCATCAACCACCACTCCCGAGTCCTTCTCCACAGGGCTGCTTTCAATCAATTATGTGCCCAACCTGTATGTGTGTTCGGGGTTGCCATGATCCAGTGTAGGACTGTTGAGGAATACATTTGGTGCAGGCAGCTCAGGGTGCAGCTGTAGGGCAAGTGGCAGGTTGAGCTCTGGAGACAGGCTCTGGGCTGAGATAAGAGGTTTTGAACTGCTGATTATTTGCATAACAAAGGGCACAGGAACCTGTGGCACAGCAAGGTAACTGGACACTCACTGATGTGTCAGGAGCCAACAACCCCCAGACTTCTCTGCACTTAGACTGTCAGGATATTAAAGCCCAAGTATTCCTTTGTTTGAGGTCATTCCAGAGGGATCCAGCTCAAGATGATATTCTGTGATTTTATCATTTACAGCACCCGGAGAAAATATTTTTAAGGATAGGAACATCTGAGACTCTGCTGTGGAAAACCTAAGGTAGAGCTAGTAAGGAAATCTGATCTGATTGTGGGTATGGGGTGTGTAGTCATGGAACATCTTCAGTCCCAGCTTGGGTGGTGTGAGAATGACTGCCGGAATGGCTCCTGGATTGTCATAGGAGGATATTTCCTTAATAAGGACCTTGCATTCCACTTTCATGAACTTCATGAGGTTTACATCAGCCTACCTCTCAAGCCTCTATCCAGGCTCCTCTGGATAGCATCTATCCCCTCCATACTTTGATTCTACAACAGCACCACACAGCTTGGTGTAATCAGTGAACTTGATGAGGGTGCACTTGATCACAGCATTCATGCTGTCAACAAATATGGTGAACCTTAGTGCTGGCTCCACTAGTGACCCCAAGGGACACTGCTCAGCACTGAACAATGATCCATCTAACCCGATTTCTAAACACTCTGACAGGTAACAGAGCAGAATTATTCACGTGTATATGCATTTCAGCAATCCAATTGTATTATTGTGGAACTGTTCCATCTCTGTGTCTTGGAAGTTCAGTCATGCTGTGGACATCTGCATGCCTAGTAGGAGGTATCCAAAACTATTTGAAACTAAGATAAATAGTTTCACAGACTGGAATGTTTTAGTGATGCACCACTGTGAATTTGGCTCAACTGTGTTTAGGAAATTGTTGGTGATTTGTGAGAAAGCAAAGGCCATATCAAAATTTTAAACATGTTTTTGAGATGATAATAGTTGGCTGGTAAAGAATTCAAGAGAGAAAATGTGGAAAAGAAAACATATAAATACTTTAGAAATAAGTAGAGAATCAGAAAATGATATCTCAGCAACATGAAGTTTGGCATGTTCACAGTAGAGTGCTCACACAAGGCAGAGACAGTCTAATTTAAAGGAGAAATAATGTTATGTGAGCATTATTATATAAATATATAATGAGAAACAAATAATGAATAAAATTACAACTACTATTGCAAATTTACTAGGGGGTGAAATATTTTCAGTTTTTGTTTATTTCTGTGAATGCACCAGAACAATTGCATCACACACTGTGAAAAACACAACAGCTTGACCCAGCTCTCTCTGAAGTAATTTACCTAAATGTGGATTGAATTAGAACTGGACTAATTAGTCAATGAGCACAAAGTAGGTCATTTCTATAGAGTTAACCATTGAAGAGGATCTTTAAATAAGAAAATTCACAGGAGGGTGAAATACATGGGATTTTTTTTTCCATTTTTAGGTTCAAAATGCCTATCTAAATAGGAGTCTATTAAAATAAAAGGTTTGCGAAGTTATTAAAGAAAAGGCAAACCCATTGTTTGTTGAACCTTGTAAACCAACTATTTTTTTCCCTTAAGGAGTGATATCACATGAAGCTAAACATTGTTATTGAAAACACAATAAAATAATTATTGTCTTCTTTTGCCTGATGAGAAAATACTTCTGTGCATTTTTATCCAAAACTATTTGTTCTCTTGGTAAAAAATTATTCTCTGTTATTGGCATGGATTGGCTTTCAAGAATTCAAACAAGCAGGCTGGAGAGAAGCAGATAGATTTTGTAATTCTTTGTTTCAGAGATGACTGAAATTCTGTGTTTATCACACAAGCGAACACATAAAGCACTCACTTAAATTTAAATATTTTTAAATTTTACACTGGGAAATTATTGTTTAAAAGATATAATTGTATAGCTATAAAACAATTCTTAGAGTCTTTTTAACCAGAATTCACCAAACTAATTAGCTCCTGATACTAGTATGTTGAAAATACATGTATTTAGAATTACTTTTAAAATTCAGCATATGTATGAGGGGAGAAAAAAAATATCTTCACAGTGAATATCAAAAAAAAAATACAGAAAAATTGTGTAGCCATTTGGAACTTTGTTTCTCCCCTAAAAACCTCTTGATTTCTTTCCTGATTTCCCATCATAGAAATGCTGTAATGATGGGAGATTTCTTATGCCTCCAAAAGGTTTTCTTTATTAGTCAAGTGGGGAACTTTATTCAGAGATGTTGGTTCTGAACCCTCTCAAACTAAAATAAGAATCTATTCTTCATCTTCTGGTTTTTGGATAAGTTCTATAAGTGTTTCATAGAAAGGCTTTGTTCAAAGAAATAACGAAATATCACTGATTACTTCTTATTGAGGGAGTCCAGTACCACAGTACCATTGGTGTGTGTCAGATGTGTTTGAAGTCATGAATGTGTCCAAAAACAAAGCAGATGGATGTTGGGTTTTGTTATAAATTGAGACAGTGTTGAATTTTGGTTAAACTCTTAAAAGATTGACATTTAATTTAAAAATGCAAAAGTCTCAGACAGTGACAAAGCTCCTGAAAGTACACAGCTTAAACATTTCTGCTGTTATGCAGAAACAAGGTTTTACAGGATCTCTTGTTCTATGAGATCTTTTTTTTTTTTTAATTAGATGCCTTAGTTCTCCGTGTACTAAGTAATATTGTTTTATTTTTTTTCCACATGAAGGTTTTAAATTTGTCATAATATATCACAGTATGTTCTCATAATGAAAAAAGGATATATATATATATATAAACAATATTGTACTTTTAGTAGAAATGCCTTGATGTTTTTTACAAGGATTCAATCTCCCTGTAATATAGCTCTTCAAATTCATACTGGCAAAATTCCAAAATCTGCTCATTTAGTTGATTATAAAGCAGTCATTCTGAAAACAAAAAACAGTCCTCCAACACTGTTGCTGAGATCTGATATTGGAAATGCTTTAATTTCAGGCAGAAAGAATTGTTCATAGAGATGAAATAATTTTGTAAATACAATATTTGTGCAAGAATAATTAAAATAAGGAAGTGCAGGTATCAATAACTTTTCCATAATTATCAGTAGGAAGATAGGTTAGAAATACTCACAAATAAAACAGAAAATATGGCAACATGTTGGGCACTCAAATTTCAATTTTAATTCATTCATATGGGTAGGATTTTTTCTTAAAAATGATGGATGTATTGTATCTTCATATAAATCACAAATCAAGCTAGCTATATGTTAGCAAACATATATTGCAGTGAGTAAAGTTTCACACCATTCAGTTTCTCTTCAGGCTTCTGAAAGGCACTTTGAACTAAATGAAGCTCAGTCAATGTGTTTCACATAATTAAAAGGATGAGCATAGTCATTAACAAAACTGACTAATGGACGAGAGGGTTCTAAAATTCCCAAATGCCATCATGATGAAATGAAGGCATTTTCTTATTAATATTCTTGCATAGATCTTAGCAGGAGAACCAGGAACCTGTTAACCTGTTATTAACTTTGGAACTTCCCAGGTTGTGTAGGTTCTGTGGGTGCAGAGTGATATTGCTTATCCTGTGGCTATCACTCTTTTCTTTGGCATTCTACTAAGAATATATAAGGGGTAACATCTGTTTCATCTTTCACAAGATAAAACATAAATTAAAAAAAAAAAGAGAGAAAAAATGTATACGTACATACACATATCTACCTAGATAAAGTCTTCGTCTTTGACCAATAAAAGGATACTGCCATTTATCTTGAACATAAATTGCCAGTTCTTAAGGTTCTGTAGAATATAAGTTCAGTTTCTAATGCAGACTCTGTTTCTAAAGTTAACCCACATTGTTGGGTTAAATATTAGGTTTTAAATGTAATAGATAAGCATCAAATACTTAATTCAATAAAGATATATACCTCTGTACATTTCATGCAGAAGAAATAACTTTTCTGATACCAATTTTGATTCTATTTATATGAGAGAGTATGATTTATCAAACAGGAGCTACATGAAATAAGGGAAATGTCCACTTAAATTTTATGAGTTTATTAACTCTGAAGTGAAAATTTATACTTTTAGGAGCAAAGACTGCAAAGTGTTTTCCCATACACTTAATCCATCTTCCTACTATGTAAATTCAAAAGTAAATTATTACAAATTTATGGATCACAGCCTTCAAATTTTTTGGTCTTATTCACCTTGTGGCTATGTCTGTATCCTCATCACATTAACAGTTAAAGATAGTCCTATAATTTATTCATAACCTGTGTTTCTATCAGGTGCATTTTTAAATAGAGAAAAAATACCTGTTTCTTTGCCTTCCTTGATAAAATAGTAATAACTCCTAATAGAATAGAGAGCTCCAGCATATCATGTGTGTAACAGTCTGCAGCAACAGTAGTGTCCAGCAGGACCAGGGCAGTGATCATCAGCTCTGGTGAGGCTGCAACTCAAATCCTGCAGCTCAGTTCTGGGCCCCTCACTACAAGAAGGACATAGAGGTTCTGGAGCATGTCCAGAGAAGGGCAATGGATCTGGCAAAGGGTTTGGAGCACAGATCTAATGAGAAGCATCTGAGGGAGCTGAGGTAGTTTAGGCTGGAGGAAAGGACCAGAAAGAAGGTCTCAGTGAGGTGGTGATTGGTCTTTTCTCGCAGTTAAAAAGTGACAGAACGAGAGGAAATGGTCTTAATTTGCACCAGAAGTTTAAATTGGATATTAGGAAAGACTTTTCACTGAAAGTGTGGTCAGGTGTTGGAACCAGCTGCTCGGGGAAGTGATATCATCATCCTGGCAAGCATTCCAAAGGTGCCTGCTTGTACCACCTGGAGACACAGTTTAATGGTGAACATGGTGGTGCGGGCTTAACGGTTGCAACTGATAAATTGTAGAAGTTTTTTCCAAGCTTAACAATTCTATGATATTATGAATAATGTGTCCTTCCATTGATTCCATTATCCAAAGCACTTGGCAATTACAAGACAAGAAACCTACAAATGAAAAAAAGATTTTATTGAGCTATTTCATCACTCAGTCTTCAGGGATAAGTATTCCAGCCTTTATCATCTCTATATTGACTTTATTTCAAATTATTCCACTTCTGTGGTTTAGAAGAACGTCTAAATGAAATTGCCTTGATGACATACAAATGTTTTTAGAAATCCAGTTATATGGTGATTCAGTGTCTCTATTGATGCATAGAGAGGCTGACATAGAACAGAGGCTAGACAGTGCTAAAGGAATAAAGTAGGTATTTATTAAAAGGCCTTACAAGGATACACCTTGGGTATTGCAAGAGACTGGTCAGAGCTTTGCCCAAGATGGACTAAAGATGGATGCAAAATGGACACTGGGTCACAAGATTTCACACTTTTTTAAGTTTTGGTCCATTTACATGTTGGGGTTAATTTTCCAATTACAGATTCAGGTTATGTAGTCCCGTCCTCCTGGTTTGCTTTCTTCAGTTTGCCATTGTTTATGCTTTTGGAGCCTGAGTCTGGAATGGTCTCCTTGATTCTTGGGCTGGGAAAGGATTGTTTTGTCTAACTAAGCTGTGAAGAGAACTTGTTAATGTTTTGTATGAAGTTTAGAGTTATATACTAATACAGTACAGAAAATATGAAAACTAAAGCTTAAGGCATCACTATTAGCAGAATAATCTGCAAAAGGGATACTAAACTATGAGTTTGTTGCTGGCAAATACAAGCATCCAATGATTTTGGTAATCTGGACTGGAATCAAAACCCAAAAAAAGGTGCTCATAAATTCTAGCAATATCATAAAGTTTTAGTTGATTGTCTCTTAAATTAAAACCCCAATGTCAACTTTTGTAGATGATAAATAATTTAATTCTTACCAAGAAATTGGATTATTCATTAAAATTTTCTGTAATGACACAATCCTCTAAAAATTAAAGCAAAAAAAGAGAAAAATATCCTTTAAATACACTAAAATTTTAAAATAAAATTTAAAATTCAAACAAACAAAAACCCAAAACCTTTTTATATCTTGTCTAACTTGGAATGTGGAAGGAGTCAATAACAACAAAGTTTCAATTATCATTATTCTTATTCCCTTAATAAAAATTAACAAAATTCTTGATGTGTCAACACAGGTAATCTGTTCATCCGCAGAAGTAGAAAATTAATAACAACATCAAAAATTTCACTAACTCAGTCATGAAATTAACAGATATGATTTGAAAAATAAACATTCCTCTGTTTAGCATAGCTGAAAGACATTATTAGATCATATTGATAAATCATGTTTAATAAACTATTTGAGAACATAAAAGTAGTGAATGGAAGAGATGCTTCTAATTTATAAATGACTGGAGCAATTTCATGAAAATCTGGAGTATTAAATCAAAAATCTCACCTCTTCTGTGGTAACTGTAGTATACGACTTCTAAATTTCAGGAAGATATAGCAGTCCCATGACTTTTGACTAATCTGGGACAGATATTTCTCCCAAGGATTTCCATTTTGTATGCAGTAATTAAATAGACATGGATCCAGAGTGACATCCCAGCTGGAGAGAAAAAATATCCCTATGAATATACATCTATTTTATTCAAAATGGAATGGAATTCTCAGACATATCAAAAAACAATATATTTTTATAGTACTGTATTCCCAGTGCTTCTTCAATCACTGTTAGGTTCTCTGCTTGCAACTTTGTTGGAGCTATGATACAAGGTTTTGATCATATTTTTGGTATGATTTTTTCTTAGGGGAAAAAGTGTAACACTTTTATTACCTATTTCCAGAAGATAAATCAAAGAAACTACTGGAAAAAAAAATGGAAAAATCTCATGGACTACTAAAGCAGAACTTGATATCTATGTTCAGAAGAGCAGTCTAAGAATTAATGTCTCAACAAAGCCTATACAAAAAAACAAACCTGTAGTCTCACATGTCCAGAAGCACAGGTGTTAATCATGTAAACAGCTAGAGCTGATGAGAGAAACAGGATGATCTCACCCAGTTTTTGAGTCCTACATGTTGATATTCAAACTAATTATCTTCTCAATTCATGTATTGGAAACCCTTATTTATTTGCATTGACTAGTTTAAGTGAGATGTCTAAAGCCTACACATAAGATGGTAAGAAATTTGAATTTTATTTTGAGGGTCTCTATTTCTGTATCTTTTGAAAGATTCAATTTGCTAGGCATCTTAAAAGAACACCTCACACTGAGAGCATTTGTCAAAATGGAATTAGAGAAGATTGTGTTCCTGTGATGACCCACCCCTCTACCACCGATAACATAATTGTCTAGTAATTTGAGCTTTCTGTCAGGAATTGATCTAGAGAAAATCAAGCAAAATGAAACATGACTTGATAGCCTACTGCTTCAGTCACTCTACTGATTGTCGAATCTCTCTCCTTTCACTGTATCTTGTTTTATTCCAGAAAGGGGATAAGGGTTATTTTGTTTTTAATTTGAAGATTCCTAGGAGGAGTTTCCCCTTTCCTTAGTTTTTGTAGGCGAATATCAATTAAAACTCCTGGGTTTTGTCTGTTTCTTCCCATCTGCACATGGAAGATTTCTGAGATTCTGATTTCAGAGTAGGCATTCTGAACGGTCAAGTTCCTCTCTACTCTGCTCCCATTCTCATTCTGTACTCCACTTTCTTTTGCAGACTGCTGCCCAAAGAAGTGTTTTGGCTTTGCTGTAGAACAGAATCACTCTTGGATATTTCACAGTTGTGAGCTCCCAGACCTGGAATTCTAAATCTATGTAAGTGTACAACACTGAATATTCAACCAAATATGGGTACTGCTTTTGGCTGGGATAGAATTAATTTTCCTCACAGTGGCTGATATGTGGATGTGTTTTGGATTTGTGCTGAACATGATGATTATAAATACAGAGATGCTTTTGTCATTGCTGAGCAGGGCTTTCACAGACCCAAGGGCTTTTCTGCTTTTTGTAGTGCCATGTTGGCAAGGAAGTCCGGGGTGCGAGGGATGTTGGGAAGGGACACAGCCAGGACAGGTGACCCAAACTGACCAAAGGGACATTCCAGACCGTATGGCTTCATACTCACTATATAAAGAGAGGAAAGAGGGAGGAAGGGTGGGACACATTTGGAATTATGATGTTTGTCTTCCCAAGTCACCACTCTGCTTGTCTGGAAGGCTGAACATCTGCCCAACTACAGTAAGCAGTGAATTAATTCCTTGTTTAGTTTTCTTTGTGTGTCCAATTTTTGCTTTCCCTACTAAACTGTCTTTATCTCAATCCGTGAGTTTTCTGGCTTTTATCCTTCACATTCTCTCACTAGTTCCTCTGGTGTGGGGAATGGATGAGCAATTGTGTGGGGCTTAGTGGCTGGCCAGATTTAAACCACAACAGGGTAGGAGGATTATGAAACTCTCAAAAAAAAAAAAAAAAAAGTCTAAAAGAGCAGAGATGAAAACTTTGACTAAGCATTGTCAGCAATGACCTCAGACAGTCAATATAATTGTATTCAGATTCTAGCTGTAGTAAAACACTTCCTGGGTTCATCATTTATTCTATGCATTTGAAGGTTAGAATAATTTTATTATTAAAACTATAATTTGATGAGCACTGTGCAACTTTTGTGACATGAAGTTATAAGTCAAAACAAAGACATATGAGAAAGAGATATATCCTCTCACTCATGGCCATGGAGTGACAGACATAAATTATCAGCTTCTTTTCAAACAATACAAAAACTCAGCACTTGGTAAACATAGTTCATATTTGAACACCTAAGAAATTTATTAATTCATTGTAGAAGTAGAGCCTATAAATGTGCTGGACCATATCATCAGGGCAAATGAATTAGATCATTAAAATAATGTTAAGGATAATCTAAAGATACAGTCAGTAAACCAAGACAGTTTTAAAGGGAAAGGGATTGAAATATCATAGACTATCACTAACTTATTTCCTTATTTCTGTGTAATGTTGCAAAAACACATCGCAGGAACTTTTCTATTGATGTAAAAAATGGCAATGTGGGCTGAGAAAAAATAAGATTGTCTCCAATGTAGTGTGCTAGCAAGTTTTATATGTTGACAGTATATTGCATGTAATGCATATCCCAAATTTAATTTATTTTGAAAGAGGAGGAGAGGAGCTAAAGAAATACAAATTTTATTCATGAGATTATACATACAGAAGTGGTATTTTGAAGTAGTTCTATTTATATAGAGTAGGTTGACATTACATATTTTTTATGTAATGTGCCTAAACTGATCCAAGAGCAGACAGTATTTCAGGGTTTTCACAACAGAGTACTCACCAAAATACCAATCTGTCAGTAATACAGATGTATTAATTTTTTGTAATATTTCTTTTCCCTCTAGTGTTACAGTATGAATCAGCAATTAGTTCTGAGCTTAAAAATAAGCTAATTATGAGTCATAGCTTTTATAAGTGTTTGTAAGCAAAATAGAGGAGATAAAAGAAGACAGAGATGGAATAAAAGGAAGGAGGGAAGGACAGAGATGGTGAGGGAAGGGAAGCGAAGGGAAGGGAAGTTCAAGGAATTTCAGGCAAGGGATGTTCAGGGAAGCTCAGGGAAGGGAAGCTCATGGAAGGGAAGCTCAGGGAAGGGAAGCTCAGGGAAGGGAAGGCAAGTTCAGGGAAGGGAAGCTCAGGGAAGTTCAGGGAAGGGAAGCTCAGGNACAGGGAAGTTCAGGGAAGGGAAGCTCAGGAAAGGGAAGTTCAAGGAAGGGAAGGGAAGTTCA
>VZTB01014370.1:4596-23924 GCA_013397245.1 Thryothorus ludovicianus
CTATTTGTGCAAGTCTTACCTCGTGCTTAGTGTGACTTCTATTCTGCTAGCAGAGTTACGAGCTTGTTTGCTAAAGGAAGTGGAAATACACCAAGAGTTTTTTACATCTTCACACTTAAAGAACTGTTCAGAAATAAATGCCTCTTCCAGGTCTCTGTCTTGCCGCATCTCTCTTACCTGAATATTTTCACAATCTCTGAAGCATGGTCAGATGCTTTTGATCTTCTCTAATGCCTCTGATTTCTCCATTTTTCTCCATTTTTCATCTATACCAGCTGTCTCAAAGAAACTTTATTTCTTTTTGTTCCATTAAGCGTACTGCTGTAGTTTTCACAAGAAAAGTGAAAAAAAAAAGCCACCCACATCACCTGTCTTATCTTGACTTTTGGACAACCATCACTAACTTCACCTCCTTGAACTGCTTAATGATTTTGTGAGGGTGGCAAGAGCAGTAAGGTCCTGCTTTTTTTAATCACTGTTTGATTTTTTCCATTATGTGAGGGGAATTACTTTGCTTAAATCATTACTTCTTGGTAAGTAGAAGGTATCTTGCATCAAAGACATTTTAGGAGTCCTCTCAACTCAATAATTCTGCTTGCCTCTACCTGCCTCACTACGAGCAAATTTGTGAAGAAAAAATGATGCTTAAACTAGTCTAAACCTGACTGAAGACACATGGACAAAAGAAAATGGTAGTGAGTGCAATTTTTTTAAACTTTACTCTAGTTAGCATTGTTTGCCTTTTGCTGTCATTCACCCAACAGTGGATCCAAAAAGTAGTAACTTGAGATTTTACTCATGCACTACTTCAGCAGAAGTTCCTGCCACATGGAGTTCATAGGAAGGTCTCAGGAGATGTAAACCAACTAGCAGTTGGCCCGGATTGGCCCTTTGTGTTTATATACTTTCCTTCTTGTAAAAAATAGAAAGTTCCCTCAAACAGTCCTCAGTGATTGCAGACGCTGACCTAGCAAGTTGGAAAGATAATTTTCTAACAAATGAAGTGTTAGTCATAAAAAGTTGTCTATGCTCATCTGTTAGAATTCTAAGGCTCTATGGACTGTTATTTTTAAACACCTGAATACTCAAAAAGTCATAGTATAGCTTAAAAATAAGAGTAATTCCTGCAATATTATACACCTATTAAGACTGCATGCATTCTTTGACATTTTGTCTTTATCGATGCAAGGTTGAGCTTTTACCAGTCTGTTTATACACCTTTGATAAACTTCATCTATATTTGATGACTATGGCTGCATAACCCCTGCTTTGACATGGCAGATCTTGTTCCACCTGCAAGAACAACTCATCAGGCACCAGCCCGCCAGCACACTTCACAGAGAGAGATTTGCAGGTGTCCATTAACCATGGAAAAAAACCCAGACCTACAAGTTCAGCTTTGTACTGTGATGGTAGCTAAATCTCACCCCAACTTTTGCTCAATATTCAAAATTTTCATGCCAATTTGACTACTCAAATCTCAGTATCTTGAGCAGAATGCTTTCTGTATAATTCCAGAAGGCAAGGGGCCAAAATCATCTGATGTAAAAAAAACCATTCAAACAAAGAACTTTGTCATCACAGTTGTAATTAGATTAAATTTAAATTTAAACCATTCTCTTCTAGTAAGTAGATTAACACTAAAATGGCTTTAGTCAAGTAAGATATACTGACATAGATATTAGAGGATACCACCGTCATTTCACAAAACAATCCTCCTTTATGATACTTCTCTGCAATTTGATCAAAAACACTTTACCATTCCAATTTAAGATTTATTCCTCTTAAAATTACGCTTCTTTGACAAACAATGTAATCGCTCAATCGCTCGCTTGTGCTAAGAGTAAATGAATCTATGCTCAACCTCCATGCTGTTGATATACAATATCACATGCAGTTTCTAAAGCATTTCTGTCAAGAATAGAGGTATAACGAAAAAAGTATATCCCAGATATAAGAATCAAAAAGCACTTTTTACTTAACAGGGTGGGAGGTTTAATATATTTTTCACTCCTGTTAATGCCAGAGTTAAATTTATGTCAGAGCTATCCAAGCTAACAATATGTGAAGATGACAATAAAAATAAACTTTTTTTGCTATGGTTTAGTGCAATGAACTGCAATGAATGGAATGACATTGAAATGGTCAGTTTAGGTTTTGTACCTACAGATTTCTCAAATCTGTATTTTTTTCCAGTAGTGTGAAATACTATGTGTCAATCTATGCCTAATACTATGTTACATAAAGATTGACCTTTTTAAATGATAGAATACAAAATGGAGAGAAATAAAATTCTCAATTATTTCATGCCATGTACAAGTACTTATTTTCTAAAATTTATAAGCCTGCCTTCAAAATACATAGCCCATGTTCTAAGTTAAATGAGCAAAGCCAAGTGTATTAAGAATTTGCTTTTCATTTAGTTCTTTCTAACACTGAAATTAGTTCAGATATTAGCAACCTTCTTTTTATTAATGAACATACTCTTCCCACTTTCTTATATGGAAATTTTATTTTGGTTCTTGAAAAACAAAAATAATTTTCTGTTCCACAAGAAAATATTAAGCACTCAGAGGGTATTGGTCAGGGATCTAAAGCAATATAATTATTTTTAAAAAACTCTAATCACTGAATTTCAGGCATTTTTTTATCCAAGTGGCAAATACACTGAACAACTGATGGAATTCTTCAGGGTCACACCAAAAAAAAGAGCTATGTGATGTATTTGCTAAAAAAGGAAATATTTGGTAGAGTTGGGTGGGAAGAACCTACTGAGAGAATAGGAGTCAACAACACATGGTAGATAAAGGAGGAAATAATCCATAAAACCTATCTGCATAAACAAAATAAGACATACTTTTTTCCTGCAGAAGCTCATAGCACATTTCTTACTAGACAAAACATTATTGTTTTAGCTGTGGTGGAAAATTAACAAAACTAAACCAAACAGAACAAGCCTGACATCAAGGCACTAAGTGCAACCTGGATTCAGTCTGTCCTGCAGCATATGTTTAAAAGAAAAAGACTACTCTATGCTGAACAGCAGTATCTTGGAAACACATCCTCAAAGTAAGAGCCACACAACAAAATTTTATCAGAAAGCTTTTACCAACCTCGTCATCATTCATGTCAAATAGTTACAAAGAAAGGAGCAGAAAAAAAGATGGTGTGCCTGGGAACACCAGGACCTGACCAACCTTTTGCCATACAGCAGACTTGAATAATACGGAAGAGATCTTCCCTAAACTCTCATCACAGATACTGGTAGTAATGACTCTATACTACTTCAGTGTAAAAAATCAAAATAAGTGACTGAACAAGTACTATTCAATAATTTAGCAAATAGAAGTTTCAGGATATTAATAAGTATAAAAGTCCTACAATTTTTTGCTGATAGTTTAGCAAAGCTATATATATATCTAATAAGAAGAAGGTTCTTTGATTTTCAAACACAGACAATTTTTTTTTGGGAAGGCTAAAAACCTAACTCTGATCATTCCTTTAGGTTTCAAGTAGCAGATTACAATAGCATCCACATAATGATACAAGTGGCTCCTTTTTAAGGAAAGTTGATGGCCTGAGACAAAGATGAGTGAGAAAATACAGGTCAAAAGGAGGAGCACAGGAGAGGGAGTGTACTGCAACTGCCTTGCTGCCACTAGAGACCCCTGGAAGCCTTGCACCTGCCCCTGGGGAGGCCAGAGGCACATGATGAGTATTGCACTAGTCAAGGTGGAAGACCAGGATGTCTGGGATAAAACTATTACAAGAACTGGCAACACAATTGTGTGTGAGCAGCAGAGTTCCCCCATCTTCCCCAGGACTAATGTAGGGGACAGTGAACTGAAAGCAGAAAGTAAGCATAGTTCAAAGGAGAAATGCATCTCTCCTCTATTCACCTTCTAGTTAAAGCTTGGAGGCAGGCATGGCTTACTCTACTCTAAGCTGGTGCAGCCTCATCTCAAGTCCTGTGGGCAGTTTGGGGCACCACAATACAAAGAAGATATTAAGCTATAGCAGTGTCCAAAGGAGAGCAACAAAGATGGTGAAGAGTCTAAAGGGGAAAACCTATGAGGAGTGTCTGAACTCAAGTCTCCTGTTCTCCAGGCTGAACACTTTGTCTGTTCAGTCCGAAGGGGAGACTGAGGAGAGACCTCAGTGCAGTTACAGTTTCCTTGGGAGGGGAATAGGAGGGGCAGGCATGATCTCTGCTCTGTGGTGACAATGACAGGACCTGAGGGAATGGCCTGAAGCTGGAGTTGGTTGGGCACTAAACAGGCTCCCTGGGGAAGTGCTCACAGCACCAAGCCCGACAGAGTTCAAGAAGCGTTTGGACACATGGGACCATGTCAGGCACATGGGACCATTCTTGGGGATGGTTTGTGCAGGACCAGGAGCTGGACTAGATAATCCTAGTCCAACTTCTAACTCATCTTATTCTGTAACTCTATGATTCTATGGATAACTGGGCTGGCAAGGATGGAAGCATTAATGGTTTGCTTGTCATGCTGGACAGCAGATAGTCATATTCACAATACCATCTAACAGCTTTAAATAAATTACAGAAAATCTAAAATACCTTTTTGAAATAAAAATACTCAAAGAATAGCTGATATGGTCACTGATATCAGACAAGGGTCCACACTTTCAAGCGACATCATACAAAGAAACTGGAAGCAGCATACATATAGTCTTTGTCAAACAGGGCCAGATCTTCTGGCTTGCTCACCTGTATGACAACTAAATCTGTCATCTCACAACTCCCCATCAAAAGAAACCAGTCTGAACTAAGACAAAGTCATGCAAGCCTGAGTTTAAAAAGAACCTTTCCCAACTTGGAAAAGAAACAAATTGAACCCATATGTTACATATGGATCAAGTATTTCTATAAGCAGCTGAAAGAGTAAAATTTTATTTTCTGTGTCCTGCACTGATTCTTTGTTATCGACATGAACTTGTTTTTTAGAAGACTGCTCAGAGATGTTGAAGTTGGACAAGAGTCAAAAGTTATTGCCAGTAGGGCACATGGGCAGGCTCACACATGCAGAAAACACCATCACATGAGCTTTGTTTTCTTGGGAAACCACATTCAAAAACAATTCTTCAAAGGATATTTATTTTAAAGCAAAACCTCACTTGTGACATGACAATAATAAAGAATTACATATTTTAATCGTGAGAGGTCACACCACATTCCTGGGACACAAATCTAAAATCCTTTTCCAGGGAGTAGAAAATTTGAAGGAAAAAAAACATCTTGCTGCAATTTTCTAAGGCATTGAGGCATTTCTAAGACTGAATTAATTTCTAATTCAGAATTAAATACCGGTAATAGAGGGAGCACTGAGATTCATAATTGATTTGGTACTCCAGAACCCAACTCTCTTAAATTAATTCATCTGAAACTCATATTGTCCTCCCTGTACTATGTTAAAGAAAATTTGTACAGAAAAAAAAGTGTTCAAACAATAAGTGGTTTTTCCATGACATCAGCTGTCCAACCGATTGCCATAAGCTCCTCTGCAGAACTTGAGAACTTCACTGTCATACCTCCTGTATTAAATCTTCAGTCACATTTAGGTTCAGAGAAGAAAACAAAATTCAATCTATCACTCAATAGACTTTAGTCTATAAAGATCAAGTATTACTTAGCATACAACAGTAGGAAGAAAAAAAAGCCTTATAATACTATTGTCAGAAGCTTTTTACTTAGTTAAAATATTTGGAAATTTTACAGCAATTATTTCAAAAACCGAGATTGTGGGAGTCTAGACTACAAAAGAAAACCATTCCCTACTGGCTGGAGAAAGTTGCTAGATTTAATTTTTTTTGGTTTTGAAGTACAACACTTCAACTGTTATTTGAAAACTTTTGTTTCATCTTCTGTATTACTCTACTGCAGAGAACAATCTTTTCAACATAAAATGAAGCAAAATACTGGGCTTTTTTAGAGCTGTACCATTAAACCAACAAGTTCACATAAGTTTCATTTTCAACAAAAGATTTCTTCCTATTGTTAACAAAAAAATTTTCAACACAATAATTTGGTGGACTTTTTCAACTTTTTCCAAGACTAAAGCCACTCAAGTTTCCTGACCACTGCATCCAGATACAGCAGTCAAGCTGGATGAAGAACTAGGATGCAGCAGGTGCAATGAGCCAACCAAAATGACATCTGCCACTAGCATGTTTACAGTTACTATTAATCCAGAAGCCACAACCTCGGCATTGTTAGAGCAGTCACTGGCATGGCTAGAAAAGCTTTCCTAGTTGCCTAATTAATCTATTAAAAAGTGTCATTAACAAAATAGTTGACAGTATTGTCTTATAATACTTATAAAATTATTAAGATTGGTAAAATGTAAACTGCTGTTGGTTTTAATATTTAATAATCCAAAATATATTTAATATAGTTTAAGCCCTAATCCATTTCTTTCTAGATCATAAGAACCAAAAGAAGTTTCTGCTACAAACATAGATTTATATGTCATCAAAATCAGTCAGATGCAGTTGTCAAAGATAACAGCCATTAACCAAGAGGATGTGGCTATGTAAACACAGGCAAGCTCAAAACTCTACAGTAGCAACAGCCCCTCAAAAATACAGAAACAAAGATAAGGAACTATCCAATAGTTACAATCAAGATCTTGTGGGTGTAGGGGAGAACAAATTCCTGTACTGATCCTCAGACAGCATCATCATTCTTCTAACAGGAGGGGAGGCAATCACTCATTAACAAGAGTAACACTAGCAGTTTTTCCTGCTCTTCATGGCAAGTGCCATAACACCAGCAATTTCTTTAAAAATGTGTTTTACAGAACCGAGCATGATACATTGAAAATATGAGAATCCAAGTTTCTTTCAAGATGTCTTAAGAAATATACCACCTGAAGTGTTCAGTATCATGCTCACCTAGCATTATTGTTCTTCTTACTGGAAACAAGATTCAATTATATGTTAAGAAAAGGTTATGGGCTGGTTTTCTACAGCAAGCAGCTTGCAACTTGAGACAAAGCTCAGAAACACATACTCAAGACAAAAAGACTTAATAAAGGTCAAAGGTTCAGATAAATTCAGCCTTTTGGCATAAGTATTAGGTGTATTAAAAAGTATTCAAAGGGACTTCAGTCACTTTCATGCACAAGTATGATCAATTTATAGTATTAAACACATCTGTTCTAGTATCTTTAGTAACTATGTTTACATAACAAGCGTTGTCTGTCACAGAATATTATAAAACTAGTATTACTTATTCAAGGATCTGAATTCCCTAGGAAATTATGTGGGGCCAAACAGTATTATACAGTTTTTCGTAAGTGTTTATGGCAGAACTTCAACTACTTTCCTGTCAATGAAGTGTCCAGAGTGGGTTTTTTTTTTCCATGTTTATCTTAAAAGCATTAATTTTCAGAAATTAGAAACATGTGACAATAATGACTTCTGCATACTGCCAGAAGCTAAATGCAGTCTTTATAATGAGAAAGATTAATAACAACTTATGTCCCAGTAAATCAGTTTGATTCACAAAACAAGAATGTTTTCACCAGCAGCACTGAAAACACTGAAGATTCCAACAAATAGCCTCTCACAGCTCAAAGAGAACACCTATTGTGAGAAAGTCAACACAGTACATTTTTTGAGTTCAAAGTCTTACCAAAGAGTAAGCACTCACTTTCTTAAAAGTGGCAAGGTGTCCATACTCTGACGTCTTCCTCAGGAACACCACTAAATAAAATTTTATAAGATATTCCAAATTTACAGAGGAGTCACTAGCATAATTTAGGGGTTGACTACTAGTTTCAAATTTTCACTGAATGCAAAACTCATTGTATATATCAGTTTAGAAACAGAATATCCACTATATAAGATCTGCACATAATTCTATATACATACAAAGAATATCATGAGGTTATCTGCACATAACGCTTTTTAGCAGAAGTAGTAACGTTCACTGTGTCCAGGCTTGTTGATCATACTTATCTCAGACTCCATAGCAATGCAAAAAGTCTCTTTTCAAAACAGCTTTTCTTTCAAAAAATTACCTTTTCTTCATATTTCCAAATGGAACTACACACACACACACACACACAATTCAATGTGCAGCACGTTTACATTACAGTATATAGGGAAGCTCAGAGAACATGGGTGCTACAGAACCTAGGTAGTTCTTAATCTCACTCCCAAATTTTGCTGAGTCACCCACAGATGATACAAAAGCAAGTATGCCTGTTATCTGTAGACGAGGGAGGCAAGAGAAAGGATTTATTACAGTTTGCCAGATCTTTTTCCATAGAAGTTTTTGGGTTTTGGTTTTTGTAGGTTTGTTCGTCTGGGAGGCGAGTCCACAGGTGCCAACCCTTTAAACATCTCTTAAAGACAATGGACAAAAATTAGAAATTGCTGACCTTCCAAGCATAGCAGACTGTGGTTGAACATAGCAGCACACAGCTACAGAGCACACCGTGAGGCTGGGGCCTGCAGAAGGCAGCCCAGTGCCATGTGCTGGGCAATACCTGTGCTGACAGTGCTGCCTGTAGCTGAGCTCCGCGAGAAGACTGATTTGTTAACTTGGCTGTCATCGCCACCCGCCAGCTCCTTCCCTGGCGTGTCAGAACTTTTCTCTCCCTACAATATGCTGGCATAACTGCTTGAGCAATTATTTGCTTAAATAGTTAAGTTAGAATTGCTTGGGCTAGCTTCGACACCAGTAGTATAGTTTTTAAACAATTCTTTTTCAAAATTTTAAGCCTGGAGATGGTATGAGAGCAATGAGCAACCACAAGTTATATGATGGATGCTAATTTGCAGCAAGGACAGTGTCAAGGAATCCTGGAGCAGAGAGGCAAACAGAGTGAATAGAGTGAGATGGGCTAACTGGACAAATTCTCTCTGCTCAGCTGTGGAAGAGGATCAGCAGCCAGAGACAGGGAAGAGGAAGGAAGGTAAAAGCTGAAGACCATTGGCATACACCAGTAGCAACCCAGCACTGTTCAAGGCCTTCAGAGGTGGTCCAGGCATAGAGCTGGGATCCTCGGAAGGGCTACCAGGAGAGCAGCACCATGTCCTACAACTACAAGCCACTCAGCTTGCTGAATGCCAGAGTAGTTTGTGGCTGATAACATCAAGAGCCATTATTGTGTTATGAGGAACCAGCAGCTGACGTCCATCTCTGAGCACAAAAACACACAATTAGTGCCTCCATTGAGAGAGACCTGGGCAACTCAGTGACAAACGCTTTCCTGTTTGCTGGCCATTGTATTTAATACAGTACTTTATAAGTATGATCTAATATATTGTGAGATTTGGGACATAGAGTTACTATGGTTATAACCTCCTTTGCTTTCTACCCTTTGCAAGGGGAAAGCAACAAATTGCAGGCAACAAATTAAAGTAGAGCAGGAAATATTATTGTTCACAGATATTAACTGGTCCAACTCTGGATTGTCTTAACATAATTCTCTTTCTCCATCACCAATGGAGATTAAAGGTTAGAAGAAAACAAATGATCCTGGGTACACAGACTGTGGGTAAGCTTATTTTTGCTAATTAAGATGAAAATTTCTGAGGCCAAATTCCCACCTTAGGCTGCTTACTATGTAGCTTGCCAATCTTTTAACACTATTACAATTAGATTTGTATTAATTTGCCAGACAAAATACCCAAAAAATTAACTGGAATGATTACAAATGGATACCTTTTCTACTTTTTTGTTTAAAAACCCAAGTTACCCAGCTGTCAGAACCATATTTAAAATGAACATCAACTAAGAGCTTTATATAGCCACCATAATTTCTGTTCACCTATCTGAAACCAATCAGAACAAGTAGAAATCTATTTAGGGATATGGCTGAAATATATTTTAATCCATAAATAATATATAAAACTGCCGAGGGAGGACATTGACATGAATAAGAAATTTTGCACTTGCAAAGAGAAATAGTTGAAAACAATGCAATTTTCTTTGAATAAAAGATCATTCTATTGTCCAGTGTGAGTATTTTAAAGCAAACCAAAGAGACTGAAATTATTGGCTCAGTTTAGAAATTATGACATCGAACAAATCAAAGTCAAAAAAATAAAAGTCCAAAACAATACTGGGAGATGAGAGGTCTGGTCAGGTTTTAGACAGACTATCCAAACAGCTGGAAAAGATGTAGATTCTCTGAGGGAAATTTGTAATGTATTTGACTCATGTTTTTGTGGAACTGTGGATTATCCTAAGGGGTTTGAAAGTAGGAACATATGCCAAGAAGTTACAAACATTATCTGGAAAATGATAGTATTTTAGTAGTTTTCCAACATAGCCAGCAATAGAAATTAAAGTTTAAAAATAATGAAAGAAAAAGTAAACCAACAATTGGTGGGGTGGTCAAAATGAGAGATTATCTATTGATGAAGGGGATTCTTCTGCTTCGTTTTCACAAAATACAGATAGGTTCATGTTTCCAGAAACTAAACTTTCTTTAAAAAACATCCTTCCCAGGATTAAATTTTTTAAAATATTATGAATTCCTTTCTAATTTTTGCAATTTTTTCATCCCTTAAAATGACAGAACAGAAATAAAATTCATCATTAATACAACTCTTACTGGCTTGCTTTTTCAAGTCACATATGTACTACACTCTGTAAGTGACAGACTACCCTTAACATGTGTAATACTGTCTTCTTGAGTAAATCTGTTTTATAATGATTATGACTTTACAAACTATTTATTTTTAGAGATTTGCAATATGCTTCCTCTCACCATTTTCATGTACTTCATAAAACTGGTAATTATGGAGATATTTTGTGTCTTTGCACAATTACATCTTCTCATGTTAGAAGCCAGTTTCATGTAATTAAAGATTGAGTTGGAATGGCTTACAATGTCACTTTTCCAGACAAAGGTTTCTATTTTCCCTGAAATCTGTCAAACACAGACAACTAGGGTGTGTCATCTAACTAATTACTAATAATATTCTAATTACTGTATCAGTAATAAAAGTAAATATTCAGAAACTAGTCCAAGTAACTGCTTCTTGTCTCAATTATAAGGTTTAAGGTTTTTTATTTCTACTTCAGTGACCCTGCATTCAACATTTGGGAGGTGTACTAGGAACTTGTGGAAGAATAATGCAGAATTTACAAATCTTACAAAATAATTCAATTGACAGGAACCAGTGACAAGTCTCTGTGTAAAAGAGTGTGCATAGTGCACATGATCAATGACAGGTGAGGAGAGATGTGATGGGCACTCGGGGCTTGGCATGGGACACCATGTCACAGCAGGGTCCCCAAATACAGGGCGCTGGGGAGAGTGGGTGGCACACATCTCCTCAAGTTTCCCAGGTATCACAGCCTCACACATCAATGGAGCTGACAATTAAAATACACCATTTCCCAAAAAACTGTGTCCAAGCTGATGGAAGCTACAGAGAGCAAGACTGTGACATGGAAATGCCAAGCAGCACCAAGAATGCATCTGGAGTGATTAATATGCAATTTCACAGCACAAGAAATTTGATGAATCGCAGTATGCCAAAGCAAGATGCAAATTATTTCTGAGTCAGGCAAGTAATATGCTCATTAAATTACTGACCAAACTGAAGGCAGCTTTGAACACAAGAAATTTTGATCCCCTTCTGCTATGGGAAGCCTTCAGCTGCACCTCCTGAGATGGGCTGCTGGGGAGTGTTCCATGCTGGTGGCTCTGCACTGGGGGTGGTTCCTGCCACAGGTGAGATTCTCATTCGTAGGTGGCTAAACCTGCTCTTCATTGGTAGAGTTGTACTGGTGGACTAACCAGACATGTGGTCCAAAGACCAAAGCATTATTGCAAATAAATGAGCAATACCAATCCAGAGTAAAATTCAGAAAGCTGAGCATATGGAAGGAGGTTGTAAGAGCCCAATTCTGTTCCCAGAAAAATTCAAAAGCATTTCTGCCTTTAATTTTTGTTTGGAGGACACAGCTCTACAGAAGAATAATCAAGTTCAAATTGTTTGCAAGCTTAACAGTTTTAAGGCTGAATGATGAACACATCCAAACCTTTGGGGAAAAATCCTGCTTGCTTTTTTAGTCCAAAAATGACAATTAGATTTTAAGCGGCACAGTTGAGCAGATCTGAACACCAGTTTAAAATTCAATCCAGAATCCAGAACATAGCAGCCAACTGAGAAGCATCTGGGGACATCCTGATCAGACCTAAGAATTTATAACACAAACCCAGTATTTATTTAGTAATCATAGTAAATGCACCAAAACACATTAATATAAAGCCAAAAAAGTAATTGCATTTACCCAGATACAAAATTCTAACCAAATTCTAATTCAAACCCATTACATTTGAGAAAGTCTAAAACTGGGTTTTCACTTCACCTTGAAAAACTATTCATCAAGCAGCAGAATTTCAATTTTCAGTAGATATTGAGTAAAAAACATGTAATGAGAAGAGTTCTGCTAGAGTGTAAGACACATATCTATTTACAAACCACAGTTTGGTGATTTTTTCCAGCACCTAAATAAAGAAATGCAGATTCACAAATGAAATCTTTAAAAAGAAAATGTTTGCAATTTAAACCGTATCTCAGTGTTGGATCTGCTACAGAAGCAGAGGCAGTCATTTTAAGATGTGCTTAAATGCTCATGCACAAATATTTCTCCATTTCAGTAATCAGACAGGTCTGTTTTAAGACAATAAGACGTGACAGGTAGCACATTTGCGGGAGATCAGTGATTCCCTTGGTTGCTCTGCAAGATGCAGGTCTAAAGGCATAGTGACATCAACCAGTCGAGAAGTGCAGTAATCTCCTGGGACTAGCTGTCATGTCTCATTGTCCTTATGAAAGAAAAATGGTAAACAAGGAAGCCAGTCTGCAATTATGAATTTATGGACATTTGTTAATGAGTACCTCGGACCTAGTCAGACAGCTCCTTTTGGAGTACTTTTCAAATTTCACAGGCTGTTTCAGAATGGTCCTTCAAAACTCATTAAAAATGTCACCATCATTAGATTATGTGAGGAAAAAAAATCCACATTAAAATGTTCACACAAATACACTTCATAAGCCAGGGGAACACATTCCCCCTCTAAGTTTATGGCATCAGCTCTTTCCAGTGAAGAAATAATCCAGGGATGGAAAAAAAAAAGGAGATAGAGAAAAGGATTTAATTCATAATGGTACAAAACAATGACTCAAGAGGACCTTCAAGGACTGAATTTAATATATTTCTGGTTTAAGCACACAGACAAAAATGAAATATCAGGAATCATATATTATGATTTATGCTAAAGGAATCCTTCAGAAAAATTGCCAGACAATTACACAAAAAGATAATGAGGATAAGATGACACAATTTGAATACAGATCACCCAGACAGACACCTTCTCGGCCATTTAGTAACTCCAGACAGACAGTTTGCAGCAGTTCTCTTACCCTAACTATCCTAAAAATCAGGGAAATCACTCAGTACAAAAAAAAAAATAGTCTTCTTTAAAAATCTTTTTCTTAATATTAAATTAAGTACTATTAAAAAATAGAATGCAACTAGAGTAGGAAAATATTAAGAGAAAGAAACTCTTCTTTATAATGAGTATACTGGTATCAGAGGGGGAGTAGGCTTGGGATGGCAGTGGATAAGCACTTCATAAAAGTGTCTTGGGCTACAGGTTATATACAATACAACACAACATCTTTTTTATGGGGGAGATTTACTTGCATGTCTGTTTAATGCTTTGCTGCATGCCTGGGTATACAAACAATCCTTTAGAGAGGTACAGTGCTGTTTCATACATGGTGCTTAAGAGTATCCACGCACCAGTCTGTAGTTGGAGTTTTAGAATTGATCAAGACATATTTTCCCCAAATAAAACTAATTTTTCCACAATTTGTTGGAATATTAAAGGCAAATATCTAGTGAACTACCTGGTAAAGCCTTAAGAACAGTCTGTCTGTGAAAAGGAGAAGCAGATAACTGTTGGCAGTGCTTACTCCCAACAGCTGAGATGCAACTAAATTAAAAAGTTTTGTCTAAAGTCACATTTCATTTTACTGCATTGGGGAAACCCATTGCTACACACCCATTCGACACATTTGCCTTCTTGCAGATTAACCCAGGCACTGCACATTGCACAGCTCAAAATAATTTCTGAGCAGCGTGCCAGTGAGTTCATAAACATGAAGCCATTCTGGTTTAAGGACACAAGAAGCTCAGTTTACTCTTCTGTGTTCAGTATATGACTTCAAAAGAGAGGGAGAGTGTGACATTGCATCTGCAATATATTTCTACCCACCAGTGAACCCTCTCCCTGCAAGTGCATCTCTGCAGGCTCTCCATCTAGCAGACACACTCACAGCACTCACACACCCACAGGCTGAGCAGAGCTCAGTAGGAGGGCTGGTGTCCTAGCTCAAGTAATTGAAGTGACTTTGATAGAGTCAGAGAAGCACCAAGTGAAAATGAGACATTGAGCTTCATGGAGCAGTCTTGCAAGTCTCTGATGCACATTATTTCACATGTTCAGGTCACCTATTTCACATGTTCAGCTCCAGCTCAGCATGTCACAAAGCCTTGTCACCAACTGCTTAGGAAGCACTACTGCCCATACAGTTTAAAGACATAGGGCACAGTGCTGTTTCATGTCTATTTACATTTAGACATTTCTATGGCAATATAAAAATTATCTGATCCAAATATTAATATTTCTATGCAGCACTAATGTAAGTCACCTGAAGAGGAGACTGATTAGGTTTCTAAAATTATCTTAGCTATGTAGTTATGGCAAACTGAAAGAAAAAAGGATGCATATATTTGGAGCATTTAATGTGTAATTACATGAATTATGATTAAAACAAATGAAGGAATTAAAACAAACTAAAAACACTAAAAACATATATTTTAGAATTTAAAAATAAAAGAAAATTATTATAAATGATCCAAAATAGGACCAAGGATCTTATATTTGTGTAAGTGACACTATTTTATCTAGGTCCAAGATACCATAGGAAGATTAACAAAATATTTAAGGATGCTGGCTTATAATGCTTGAACAACGACATAACCCAACTCTTGCATAATGCTTGATGTAGGTAGAAACCACTTTTCTTTTTTGCACCTTAGATATACATGGAACCAAGGAAAATGAGATTCCTTCATGCTCAAAAGTTGTATTTGTGCTGCAGATGTTTCTACTGTCTTGACAGAGTCTCATTTGAGCAATATAAAATGGTTAATTTTATATGCTTTAGTATATGTCAGCTAAAGAAAAGGATAGCTTAAACTGTCTTCATCAGTAGATTATACTAGCACATTTTACTTTGGTCCAAAAATAAAGAGGAGCACTTGCAGTGCTGGATATATCATTGCAGTTCGGGGCCAGTAATCAGTGCTTTCTCCAGTAACTTCTCAAACAGCTTATGGCTGCTCCCCACAAAACCTGACTTGGCTCCATTTTCATTTTGGTTATTGCAATTATATTTTCAAGTTGAAGACAGTAAGATAGATAGTCTTTTTTGCTACAACAAACCCACTATCTTCCCTTGGTACCAGGGAACAAAGCTATGAAGACATAGCTGTTACTGTAAAAAACTTAATTTTTAAAGAAAAATTAATAGCATCATTCCCAAGGGGAGTTATAATAAGTATCCGTATTAGGTGACCTACAAGTCCAGGGTTTTAGAAAAATGAAGTTAAGAGTCTACAGCAGCTAAAGTAAAACCTTTTTTCCACAGGACATCAATATTTCTCCCTTTTATCATATCTCAAGTTCAGAATTACATCTTGAACTCCTGGTATCTGCTTTATTACCAGCTCCCAGAGATATTGGTTAACAGTCATTTATAGTCTGAGTGAAGTTCTGGAGCGGGAATGGATGTTTTACTATGGGGGTTTCTGTTTTTTAAAAAATAGTTCACTTAAACAAGGATATACAACAGTAAAGGCACAGTGTACACACTCAAGTTGCACTGGCTTGAGAAATAATATAAAAGAGCTACCAAGATCCTAGCATTGGCATTTTTTCTTCTCAGAACAGGCAAAATAACTGGACAGTAGGAGCTGTGTATTGTCAAATCTTCCTATTTAAATCAAAACCTTTGTTCCTAGCCTCAAGGATGATGAACAACTTGTTGAAGGCATATGACTACAGACTCGAGACAAACCTTATAGGGAAAACCTGCCTCTACAGCTTTTGATCACTTGGACTTAATCAAGCCACAGAGAATGTTCTTGTCAGTGATCAGCACAGTCTTTGCAGACACAGTGCATCATAAGAAACAAAAAGAGTTACCAAATGGAAATTGTCTAGACAGTCAGTAGAAACTTGAGCATTAGCAGGAGGCATCAGCATGTCTTTGAGCCATGACAAGGGAGGATTTTGCTCTTTCCCTAGAGAGACTTCTCCCTTGAGCACAGTTCCCACCTGTGAAAAAAAGTATAATCCCTTCATAGATTTCTAAGCGCTCGTCAGGTCATTTCTGCTGTGTGAGCTCAGGCCATGTGAGCAAGAGACCAAATTCCTATTTTGAGGACACGGACGCACCATTTAACTACTCCCACCACACAGCTTAGCTGCTGCTATAGCAGCATGCACAGAATAAAAGTGAGGGAAGCAAAGGGCTCTCATTTCACATCCCACCTTCACTCTTGTTTGGAAGAAAGGGATGATAGCATAATGATTCCCGAATGTCTTAAAGGAGGAAATGTAACAATGTCCTAAATTTCCTAATAACTCAAGCATCAGATTACTTCAACTCTAATCACCATTTCTATTTTATAACCAAACCTGTAACTTAATAGCAGTGGAACCACATGGAAAATAAACTGAGAAGAATGTTGATATTTAAAAAACTATAAGCAAATAAGTATAATTTGATTCGGGTTTTATTTTTGTTTCTCTTTCCCTTTGTAATTTTTAAAAAGGCCAGTTTGGTTTTCATGAGTATATTTCTTTTGCAAAAATTGATTCTACAGATGTTTATGAATTTAGAAAAGTAAAGCAAGACTCTTACAAATCAGGCTTGGGAAAAATCATCACAGACTGCTTTCATCAACTGCAACACAGAAACACTTTTAATACTGACCCTTCACCAACTATAAACTATAGGGAGTATCTAGTGCATTAGCTGTTTCCTGCTGGTACCTAAAGTTTAAACATTTGTGCACAGAATGAGAACCTGACAGTCAGTTGAGTACAAAAATTAGTTTGGGGTAGAATGCTTTGGTTGTATTAATGCCATTAAACTTATTAATTTTTAGGAACATTAGCATAATATTTAGTATATTTTAACTGCTTTTTTTTAATCCAAAAAAGTCAGCAGCTTACTACCACTGTCAGTTAAAATGATGCTAGTCTCAGTGGCAGCATGCCTAACCTCAAAATCATTGAGGTTCATTGCAGCAAGCAAGCCACTAAATCTCCTCAGTGTCCAGAGGGGACAATCAGAATTGTGCTGATTGAGAGGAATCTACAACAAGGATACAAAAGGTTCACCACACCTAAACAAACATTGTGGCTGAAGGCAATTTCATACTTTATATGTTTTGTAAACTGGAGAGACTTCTTTTTCCAAGGAAAAGTAAAACGAGATTCAAGTCTTCCCATTTATTTTCTTAAATCATCTGGTTTTCTAGTATTTACTCTTTACACTCTGCCAAGCAATATTATAATTTACAGAAGTTTTTGCTGATAGAAAAAAACCTGGAAGCCCTCTCCAATGCCAAGTGACAGCAGTTTAGAGTGTTTAACTGGTGAGTAATGCACTGATGAAATATCGCAATGCAAATTTTTTTCAAAATATTTAGGACTTAGAGATTACTTGCGGAAATGGTAATGTTTCCTAACAAATCAAGTGTTTCAAGAACAGACCACCCAAATGTATTATCATAAAAAGAAGTCAGTTACTTAATTACATAATAGAATGACACATTTCTACTTTCCTTCTCTATTTTACATTTTTTAATTCTTTTTTTTTAACAAAATGTATCCTCTCTAGAGAGTAAAAGATTTACAACAGGAGGCGGGTTGAATTAATTTGCTAGTAACCAACTTCCTCGTGTTCCAATTACTTTGGAAATAGTTTAGCTTGAACCATGATACTGTACATACAGCACAAGGGAATGAAAACACTACCCCTTTTCCGCATCTGAAATGGCTTTACTTAGACCACCTACACTGACTTAAACTACGTGCACTTTCAAATAAATTTAAAAATCATAGAATCATAGACTTGTTTAGGTTGGAAAAGACCTTTAAGATCATTGAGTTCAACCACTAACCTAGCACTGTCAAGTCCACATTTATGGACCATTTCTCCAGTGCTTGACAATCACTTGGGTAAAGAAATTATTCCTAGTATCCAATCTGGCACAACTTTGAGGGCATTTCCTATAATCCTGTCACTTGTTATCTGAGAGAAGAGGCCAACTTCCACATCACTTCAACCTCTTCTTGGGCAGTTGCAGAGACTGATAAGGTCCCCCTTGAGCCTCCTTTTCTCCAGGATAAACACCCCCAGCTCCCTCAGCTGCTCCTCACAGCCCTTGTGCTCCAGACCCTGCCCCAGCTCCGTTGCCCTTCTCTGCACTCACTGCAGCCCCTCAGTGACTTTCCTGCACTGAGGGGCCACAACTGGACACAGCACTCGAGCTGTGACCTCAGCAGTGCCCAGCACAGGGGGACAATCCCTGCCCTGGCCCTGCTGCCCACACCATTGCTGATCCAGGCCAGGATGCCATTGGCCTTCTTGGCCACCTGCCCACACCCTGGCTCATGTCCAGCCACTGTTGACCAGCACTTCCAATGTCTTTCCAGCCTCTCTGACCCAAGACTGTAGGGCTATCTGAGGTGTTGTGGCTGAAGTGCAGGTCATGGCACTCAGCCTTGTTGAACCTCAAGCTCAGCCCATTAGTGCAGCCTGTCCAGATCCCTCTGTAGAGCATTCCTGCTCTCCAGCAGATTAACACTCCCACCCAACTTGGTTTCTGGTATAAAGTGACTGAGGATGCACTTGATCCCCTCATCCAGATCATTGATAAAGAGGTTAAATAGGACTGGTCTTGACACAGAGCCCTGGGGAACTCTGCTAGTGACCAACTGGATGTAACCCCATTCATCACCACCCTCTGGGCCTGGCCATCCAGATAGTTTTCACCCAGTGCAAGCCATGAGAAGCCAGCTTCTCCTGGATAGTGATGTGGGAAAAGGTTTTACTGAAGTCCAGGTAGACAATATCCACATCCTTTCCTTCATCCACCAGCAGGTAGGCTGGTCATAGAAGGAGATCAGCAAGGATCTCTGGCTAAGCAGAGAAATCTTTCAGGTTTTCTAAACCCATTCTGTCTGGGCCCA
>VZTB01014370.1:23931-33942 GCA_013397245.1 Thryothorus ludovicianus
CCAGGATAAACACCCCCAGCTCCCTCAGCTGCTCCTCACAGCCCTTGTGCTCCAGACCCTGCCCCAGCTCCGTTGCCCTTCT
This sequence comes from Thryothorus ludovicianus, assembly GCA_013397245.1. Taxonomy (NCBI): domain Eukaryota; kingdom Metazoa; phylum Chordata; class Aves; order Passeriformes; family Certhiidae; genus Thryothorus; species Thryothorus ludovicianus. The sequence goes on from VZTB01014370.1 coordinate 24,014, forward strand.
CTGCACTCACTGCAGCCCCTCAGTGACTTTCCTGCACTGAGGGGCCACAACTGGACACAGCACTCGAGCTGTGACCTCAGCAGTGCCCAGCACAGGGGGACAATCCCTGCCCTGGCCCTGCTGCCCACACCATTGCTGATCCAGGCCAGGATGCCATTGGCCTTCTTGGCCACCTGCCCACACCCTGGCTCATGTCCAGCCACTGTTGACCAGCACTTCCAATGTCTTTCCAGCCTCTCTGACCCAAGACTGTAGGGCTATCTGAGGTGTTGTGGCTGAAGTGCAGGTCATGGCACTCAGCCTTGTTGAACCTCAAGCTCAGCCCATTAGTGCAGCCTGTCCAGATCCCTCTGTAGAGCATTCCTGCTCTCCAGCAGATTAACACTCCCACCCAACTTGGTTTCTGGTATAAAGTGACTGAGGATGCACTTGATCCCCTCATCCAGATCATTGATAAAGAGGTTAAATAGGACTGGTCTTGACACAGAGCCCTGGGGAACTCTGCTAGTGACCAACTGGATGTAACCCCATTCATCACCACCCTCTGGGCCTGGCCATCCAGATAGTTTTCACCCAGTGCAAGCCATGAGAAGCCAGCTTCTCCTGGATAGTGATGTGGGAAAAGGTTTTACTGAAGTCCAGGTAGACAATATCCACATCCTTTCCTTCATCCACCAGCAGGTAGGCTGGTCATAGAAGGAGATCAGCAAGGATCTCTGGCTAAGCAGAGAAATCTTTCAGGTTTTCTAAACCCATTCTGTCTGGGCCCAACACCCGGTATATGGTTTACATGCTATGTGATGGCAGTCAAACTATATGCTCCATGACTTTTCCAGCACTGAGGTCAGGATGACAGACCTGTAGTTCCCCAGATCCTCCTCCCAACCCTTCTCATAAATTGGTATTATACTTCCCAGCTTCTGCGAAAGCTGTTTGGGACCGACCCAGTTTGCCAGAACTGCTTGTAAATAAGGCAAAGTGGATTTGTGACCACTCCTGCCTCATAGTCTTGAGTAAGCAACTGATCTTACAATGAATGACTGAGGAAAAACAGGCATTAAGCACCACTGTCTTTCCCTCATCCTTTGTTACTGTTTCCCCCTGCAGTCAAAAAAGAATGGAGATTCTCTTTAGTCCTACTTTTGTTGCTAACATATCTAAAGAAACATTCTAAGTGCCTTTTATGTCAGTAGACAGATTAAATTCTAGTTGGACTTTGGGCCTTCTTATTTTCTCCCTGCATAACTTCACAACACCCTTGTAGGCCCCCTAAGTTGCCTGCTCCTGCTTCCAAAGGTCATAAACTCTCTTTTTTTGCCCTCAGTTCTAGCCAAAGTCTTCTGTTCAGTCAGTTTTGTCTTCTCCACCTCTGGCTTGTGTTTTGGCACATGGGAGGGCCTGCTCCTGCACATTCAGGATTTCCTCCTTGAAGAGTCGTCCTGCACTCCTTTGCCCCTCAGGGCTGCCTCAATGGCTCTTTGACAGGGCAAAGCCTGCCCGCTGCAAGTCCAGGGTGGCAGTTCTGTTGAACCTCCTCCTTAGCTGTCCAAGAACTGAAAACTCTCTAATTTCATGATAGCTGTGCCTAAGACGGCCTCTGACCACCAAAATCACCCACTGTTCCTTCTCTGCTCACAAAGAGCAGGTCCAGCAGGGCACCTTCCTTCACTGGCTCACACACCAGCTGTGTGAGGAAGTTGTCTTCCACACAGTCCAGGAACTTCCTAGGCTGTTTCCTCTCCACTATATTGAATTTTCAGCAGACATGTGCTAAATTGAAGCCCCTTACAAGAACAAGGGCCAGTGATCGTGAGACTTCTTTGAGGTGTTTACAGAATATTTCATCTGCTTCCCCATCATGATTGGGCAGTCTCTAACAGATTCCCAGAAGGATATCTGCCTTGTCATTCTTCCCCTGATCCTCACCCATGAATAGTCAATCCTCTTTTCACCATTGTTAAGACCTAGACAATCGAAACATGCCCTAAAGTACAGGTAGGTCTCTGTACCTCACTGTCTCTCATTCCTGGCCAATCTCTTCTGAAGAGTTCACAGCCCTCTACTACAGCACTCTAGTTGCACAAGTCTTCCCACCATGTTTCCATGATGGTTACTATGTCGTGATTCTTGGGCTGTGCAAAGGCTTCCAGCTCCTCCTGTTTGTTGCCCATGCTGTGTGCATGGGTTTACTTGGACTATCGAACTCACCACCTTTTGGGGGAAAGAAGCCCTAAGTCCTTTGCAACCATTCCTAAGGTACTTCAGTGGTTTCTAATGCATCAATAATCCTTGTGCCATTGCTGCCCCATGCATCTTCATCCTCTAGGTCCACTAAGACAGGAGACCAAAGGATTTTGCTAGCACACTAGCATTCATTCAACGTATTTTATATCACTTCAACTTTTGGTCAAGAACTACTGTATTTCTGCTGTCTATGCAAATGTGAGATATTTCTTGAGCTACTTCACTGATTTTACAACTAACCACCTAAATATCATATTTCTCATATTCTCAACTAATTTTCTTTGACAAAACACACAACTAAGGATTGCTTAAGCAATAAAATGTGAACTAGAAATAATATACGTAAAAATTAATCTGCATGATGATGTGCCATGTTTTATTTATGCCAGTCTGTTAACTTCCACCAATCAGCAACTCAGACTAGGTATTCTGCTTTTTAACACAATTAAATATACAGTTCATATTAAGTTTTCATAAGACCTTCACAAATACTGCCTTAATACACACATATATTACTAAATATGTGTATTACTAAACATAATACATTACTAAACCTCTCATTCATTTCTTAATTGTCCTCAAAATGAGGAAAAATATGCTCAAAAATGTATGAAGTAATGATGTCTGAATGTTCATAGTTACCTACCAGAAGCATGCCTTAAACACTGGATAGCCTAGTGAATATTAAGCAGACACAAACTGTATTTTTCTATTTAAAAGCAAAGTGCTGAAACAAGTACTTTGTACTTCACTACCTATAAGCCATATTGTGTGTTCATCACCATTTTACAGAATAGTAAAGTCTACTAAAGGGACTATCAGTATCTGATGAGAAAGCAATATGTATTGGCAATTCATTAGAAAAGGGTAACAAAAGGACAAAGTATTTAAATAATTGAATTTCACAGCAGATAACTTTAGTGGGTGCCATAAAACATGCTATATCTGTAAAAACATGAACATACTGAAGGGGAACATGGAATAAAACTGGATCAGAGGTGCTCTGGCAAAGACAGCAGGGAAAGAATAGGGATTTTGTAAAAGAATTCAGCACTGGTCCTTCTCCTTTTCTAGGCAATTATACTACCTTTCCTTCTGGGACTGTGACAAGACATTTATTTTTTTCTTTTTTATTTTATTGCACTGCAGGCCCACCATTTATTTTAACATATGAAATGGGTGACTATGTACTTTCCTTGGGTGGCAGTCCCTTTGGTGTACTTTTTCTGTGAACCTGAATTTCGGAGGATCCTATACCTCATCTGAAACTAATCTACTGTGCAAAGAAACTTCTACTTATCTCCTCACTGCACTAAAACTGCTTAAACCAGATGTGTCAAAGTTATTCTGCAAGAAGGGGCTGAATTCCACGTTTAATTATGCCCCATGGAGCAGGTCATAAACCTCATGCTATCACTGACAAACTGTTTTTGATCCCTCTTGAAGAGAAGCTGCTTTGGCCCAATGACTAAACACAAAAAACAGACCTATTAAAAAAAATGTTTTAGACTTGCTTTGTAAAAACAAGGAAAATAATTGGAGAAGAAAATGGTATTAGATGTTAATGTAGCATTGACTGACAAACAGTATAGTGGGACAGAAAACAGCAAGCAGTGTGGAAGCAGAACTAGTGCAAGTTTTCAATTCTTGGGAAGTATCTTATTTGCCTCATTCTGCAACAGAATGACTGGAAGTTTACAGCCTTCCCATATTACAGTATAGTGTGGCTGCACTGTAAAATGGACCATGGAGACATCCTAGAACAAACATCTCTGTCTGAAAAGAAAGGAAGGTACATTGAAAGATGCAGAATTTCACTGATTCTGTTTACAGCAAAGACATTTCTATCCTCCAGCTCCAACAACAGTGTTAACACCACCTCTGGGAACAAAAATTTGCAGTGTGGAAATGAGAAAAAAAGTGGACAAGGACATGGCTGGCAGAAAAAAAATAAGAAAAAAAAATCAAGATGGCTTGTTAAATCCAGTATCTAACTTAAACTTTCTCCATCTTTTCAACCTGTGCATCATTGGATTTGTTTGAGAATTTTCCATATCTCTCTACTGTACATAGCTTCCAGCTAATCATTACCACTTCATACCTTATTTGGTTTTGACAGCCTCCCCTAAAATCTATTTATTCTTACATTATTGGCTAATTTAAGTAAAATAAAAGTCACCATTTTTCTAATACTGGTGGACTGCATGACTTTGGACTTGTGCTTTTTGAACTCTTTCTACATCATGTGACGTGGATTGGCAGAATTTAACCCCTCCCCCCCCGTGTTTTGAAAACTTACCATAGATCTTTCAGAGGCAACACTAGCTCACTCTTTATTAGGTACATAAATAAAAGACCTTTGCTTTTCATGGATGGGGACAGTCAAGCCATCCAGTTTTCTCTTTAGTTTCAGTGTTTTATCCACAAGCTATCAGCTGTGACATTCTTCTACCAGGAAAAAGATACATGTTACAAGAATGAGGCAGAAAAGACTAAGTTAAGACAATCTTAGAAACAGCAGAAAGAACAGAGAAGTGCACAGTATTGTCAAGAAATACTATAGGACTTCATGCAAGCACTGCTGCCCAGAGTATATGTGTGTGGTAACAGAACATTTCACTCAAGTGCAGGAGAGCCTTCAGCCTGAACTCAACTTGATAGCTTCGGCTAGGCTTCCTTCAGGCAGCATGCCCATTAGTCTGCAATCTATCACAACCAAACTGTACTCCTCAGGTACTTGCTATACACTACAGCCAGGAATGAAAAATTCCCAGTTTAAGTGACATTGAAAAGAAACGCTGAGAAAGTTTCAGTCACATAATAGCTACTTACCAAGGCTGAAACCTGTGGCCTGGCAGAGCATTTGCCTCAAGCAGAAAGTTTCATCCATGATTCACCGGTATCAAGGAATCAAGATCTCACTCAGGTTCTGCTCATGGACATCTGGCAACCCCAGCAAAGGGTAACAGGACCTATGTAGCTCCCTCAGTGTGACTTCAGGCAGAAGCAAGGAATAACACCATCTCCTGGCAGGTCATTTGTGGCTTTATCTCCATGAGTCTTGAAAATCCCTGAAGGGAGACTACATAACTCCTCTGTCTGAGTGCAACCATGTTCTTCTGGGGAAGAACCTCTCCCTATACCCAGATTGAGCCACCCAACACACAATTTCTGGCTATTAATACTTGTCACCTGGCTTTATCAAAAAGAATTTGATTTCGTTATCTTTATAACTGCTTCTCAGGTATTCTTACTGCATTTTAGCCTTCTCTTTGCCAGACTACAGATGTCCAGCTTCCTAGCAGTCTCTTTTGGTTAGAAGGTGGGTCCTGGTTACCCTGGCATCTTGCCACTGGACCCTCCTCATTTTCTCCACATTGCTGCTGACTTAAGGACTCCCTGACTGAAACACAATATTCACTGAGGAAGACAAAGGGCACAGCAACTTGTGTGCAGCTCTGCGGAGCTGCTGCTAACACCCAGAACAAAATTTGGACAACTCATTCATGGTACTAATCACTCATGTGCAATCTGTGCAATGAAAATGTAACCAGAAAGAGAGAGATCCAGATGGTAGTGGCTAGATCTGAAATGTAATTAGTTCAGTCAATACAGTAGTATATTTTTAGATCTTCCACTAGTCAAAACAAGAGATGTTGCTCAAGCAAATTTAACATTGCTTAAAAAAAAAAAAAATTGCAAGAACTGTTTGCATGTCAATTCTATAGAGACTTTTCTGACAACTTAGGCAAGAGCTGGAAAGCATATTTTAATTCATACAATGGCTAAAGGTAGGAGCACTGCCAGAAAATATGACTTGGAACAATTCTTGGAATACAGAGGTTCATCTGTTTTGCAAAAGAAAGAATCAGAAGCACACAAGTATAAGCAGTTATTTTGAACTTGCCAATTAAGCAAGGACACCAATAGCTAACAGATGCAGTTATTTGCAAATGGTTTCAGCAAAACATACATACTACATATGACAAACCCCTGATTGAAACCTGTGTCCCAGTAGAGACATGACTATAATACAGACCTGCCTATTAAATTCAGTATTTGTCTGAGGGCTATTACATTAGCTATTTAATTTGTGTTTCGGTAACAGTATCTTTCAGATGCAAAGTTGGAATGTAGAAAATAAATCTAGATTGTCATTTCCCAGAACTATTTAAACTACTCAACAGAAAACTTGCCTTTGGAATTTTTCAGTGTGGACTAAGAAAAACTGTTCCTACTCTGAAGGATCTCTTTCCAAAAAACAGACCTAATTGTTTCCAAACACACCTCAGAACATTGAGGAAATCCAAACCTTCACAAAGCAGTTTAAACACTGTGGCTTTGATTATCATTGACACATAACATCCATTACATTGTTTAGGTCTGTTTTGATAAGTGCTACACAAACAAAGTAAGAGTGAAAACACAAGAGGAACACATATCATCTGGGAGGAAAGAGAAGAAGGAGACACCAGCCAAGTAACAAATGGCTACTTCATGTCTCGAGCTGCGTAATTGGCAAATTTCAAGAAGAAGGAGCCTGGGTGCAGGGTATGAACTTCCAAAACAAGAGTAGCTAAATGGAACATCCCTACAAGCAGGCCATCACAAGGAAAATGTACTGTATGGAGAGTCAAAAAGGCTCATAGTGGAGAGCAAGAAAAATGGTGAAAAGCTAGATGAGGGCATTCTACTTATAAAACAACACTGTTAAGTTAAAAATAATTTTTTTCTAATTAAGGAATATGAGTCCAAGAGCTTTTTATGAAGGGAGACTAACATCAAGAGGAAAAAAGTCCAACAATAACTACATAAAGCCTCCCCATCTCCCTTGAGAAATGAGACAAAGCAATAAGGAACTGGGTTATCCATTTCAAGGAATGCATAAAGTAAGCTACAGTTTATGTTATGTTGCATTTCAGTGGTTAGAAACTTCACTAGAGTGGTGAAGAGTCCCATTGGCTCTATGCAGAATAGTGGTGGTAGCCAAGATAACAGTGATAAACCACTTTAAAATGTCTGGTGCACCACAAGAGAGCTGTGTTTCAATGACATCAAAAATACATGGCAAACCAACCACTAAAATTATTCATTCAAAACACAGTTTGACAGTTTTCATGGGGCTAGTTTAAGATTATGGATTTTTTTATTTATTGAAGCATTTTTGTGAAGTGACAAGCCCTTTTGTACATAGCCTGAACTATGATCACTTTCTAAACTATTGCAAACACAGTTCAACTTTTGTTGTTTTCATCTTTTATTTTCCCTTTTTGCCTAAACAATTTTATGAAATAGTCTTAGTTTCTGCTACCTTCTACCCATATTAAGCAACGTAGAATTGTTAACGAGGGCAGAGTTTTCAGGCTGAATGCAGCATATTCTGCACTCCCCTAATCGTGCAGAACCTCCTCCGCCTCACATCTGCAGGGCTGGAGCATTGCCAGTGGCAGGTCTGTTCTTCACGGCATCATTCCTTCAATGCCTCTGGGGATTTTCTGCAGAAGAGAATTTTGACCGTATCTTATTAAAAGTTGATGCCCTTTGATGGCCTCAAGTTGATAGTTTGATAGCCTGTGCAAATTTGGTCAACTGTCTTGTTTAATTTCTAGATTTGCTGGCATTCTCAGTAATAAAAAACAAACACCTTGATTTACACTACCATGATGACTAGCAGTTTTGGCAGCTCTGCAGTTCAGACCTAAGGCTGTAGTGGCACAGGAGTAAAACCACTGTTTCCTGTTCCTGCAAACTGGCTTTTGAAGTCATGGCTGTAACACACTGGGCAGACAGCTCCTGGGCATAAACACAGGACAGTTTTTAGGACTAACCACCTTGCTCTCTCCTAAACCAAGCCTAAACCAAGATTAAAATAATATTTGCATCAAGAGAAACTATAGCTGTAAAGAGAGCTAATTTTGTGCTAGTATGGTTGGAATATTATACCTGAACTTGCTCAGAAAGTATGTTCTTTCCTTTAACACAAAATTAGCTTTGGGTGTAACTATTATTTGCTTTTTAGCAGAACCTACAAACTACTTCTATTTGCTTGCACCTAAATGTAACAAAAAGATGTCCTCCACACCCATGAAGTTTAATTTTAGGAGCCAGAGGCTTCTGAAAGATGCAGGTGAGCTAAGAGCTGGCTCTCATCTTCCTCCAACCACAAATGGAAAGGTGGAAAGTCCTAAAGATGGAACAACCCTAATCCTATTACTCTTTAGCCGCTTCCATGCCATGCCAGCCAAGCACCTCAACTGCAGTCACATTCACTGTCTCCCTCTTGCGGGATTAATGGCCCTTTCCTTGTGGCTGTCAGAAGGTAGAACTCCCACCGGGAAACTTCCCTCGCTCTAGCTAGTGTCAGATTTTTCTGAGGTTACTGGTTTTTTGCTTCTTTGTTTTTGCTTTCTGGCAGGACTTTATAAGAGTGCCTACATTTTAAAACTTAAAATTCAATTGCTAAATGCTGCACATGATTACACATTCATTCTGCAAAATTATCATATTTCAAGCACTGCTCTAATTCCACCAGATACTGAAAATCATTAGGGAATATCTGAATTAATATTTTCCATCATATGAAAAAGAGAAACAAATAATTTTTAAAAAATTAGTTTTTATACTTACCTTTACTTTTCATTTTTTGCAAACTAGATTTGGAATATTTTTTAACATTTTAACATTCCTCTATTTCAAGTGAGAAACTAATGATTCTGTAAGTATTAAACCAAAAATTTTGGCTGAACTGCTAGTAACTGAATAGCTGTGTGTGTGTGTGCATATATATATATATGTATGTATGTATGTACATGTGCATGCACAAAAAGGCAACACCCTGAGGTTAAATTATCTTTACAAGAAGATTCTCCTTTATTATTTTTTATCATGGTAGAATCTACAAAGCCCACTAGAGACTGGGGCCCCACTGCATGATGTGCTATACAGACATCTATTAGAACTCAGTTACAGCCCAAGAGAGTTTACAAATGTGTATTTCTCCTATGATGCACATAAATACAGTGTGGCTGCTCAGTTCTTCAAAACTAGCCTGAATAATACCCTCGAGAGCACAGACTATCAAGAAATTACTATGATTTGAGTTTGACTTTTCATATGTATTTTTTAAAGACCAAGTAGCACTTCAGCTTAAAAACATTTTGAGAAGCAGTATATTAAAAGACAAAGATCAAATGGACTTTTAACAGTTTTATAATAGCAAGCCCAGCTAAAAATTAATCAAGTTTTTAACTGCTGAAGCAGTCAAAAAAGGAGTGTTTTTGCAATGGCAAACTTTTATTTCCATATGGAAAGAGGTGGGGTAAACATTAGAGTTTAGCTTTAAGCCAAGGAAATTAAATCAGCCCTCTCACACTATCAAGAATAAAAAATAATTTGGTGGGTCTTCTCTCTTTCACCCATCTCACAGTGTTTTTTAGTGTTGCACATTGACAATGACAACAGCTCGTCTGACACACACACACACTTGTTAATTATTCAGTTTTACTGCATTGCGTGATGCACAGCTGTTGACTTGCACCCATTGCAATAGATACTGCACATACAGAAGAGAGGCTCAATCCCAGAGCTTAGAATGCATATGTAACAACAAAAACAGCAGATGGATGCAAATTCCAGAAACAAGATAAAGCTGGTCAGAATATTCTCAGCACAGTGGCAGATAACTG